>CM059318.1:3317746-3364770 GCA_030340685.1 Protosalanx chinensis | reverse complement strand
ACTGGAGCTGCTCCAGGCTATGCTAGTGAGAGGGGGGTGTGTGTGTGTGTGTCACCTGGGTGGGCTCGCGTAGCAGCAGTGTGTGCGGTAGACCCTCCGACAGAACAGCCAACAGCTGCAGCAGCGCCAGCCTGTGGCCACGCCCCTCCACACGCCCCTCACGATGTTGCTCCGCCTCCAGCAGTGTCATGGCCGACACGTCCACTTCCTGCTCCTCCTCTTCCTCTGCGGCCCAGGAAGTCAGCTCCTAAGACGCAGGAAACCCCGGGTGAGAGATCTGGAACATTCCCTGGCTCTGGGTGTGCCAAGGCGACAGCCAATCAGGACACACGTCTAAAAGCCCTCTGAGTCTTTTATCCAGGCACAGCAGGGGCTCCATGGAGGTCGGGGGCTCTCGTACCTGCAGCAGCCCCAGGAAGAGCTCCCCCGGCAGGCTGCTGTCCTTCAGCTCTCCCAGCAGCTGGACCAGACACTCCAGCCTCCACTGCTCCCCAGACAGCCTCTCGTACAGGGCCTCGTCCTCGTCACTAACACAGGGAGACATAACAATAACATCCAGACAGTCTTAGTCCTACTTAAAGTGGGTCCTTAAGACGTGTGGTTCTAGTGATTGTAGGTTCTAACAGCGGGGAGTTCTGGTTCTGTTGGGTTCTAGTGACACTCGGTATTGGTTTTAGATCAGTTAGGGTCACCTGCTGCTGTCCTGGGCGGTGAGCTTGGCCCCTCCCTCGCTGCCGGGGCTGAAGGTGAATCGAGGGGCCACGTCTCCTGCCTCCCCGCCCCCTGCGGCCCCTCCCAGGCCGGACAGTTTCCTCAGGACAGCCAGGGCCACGGGGGGGTCACAGTGGGTCAGGTACCACAGCAGAATCTCCTGGCAGGGGGCGCTAAGGAGCAGAATGTGGAGTCAGATGGCTCAATGGTTAAGGCGTTGGCCTCATGAACGGAAGGTTGTGAGATCGAGCCCCCGCTGTGGCTATATGACTTTGTGTCCTTGGGCAAGGCACTTCACCCTACTTGCCTCAGGGAGAATGTCCCTGTACTTACTGTAAGTCGCTTTGGATAAAAGCGTCTGCTAAATGAATAAAAAAAAAAAAAAAAAAAAAAAAAAAAAATGCCCAAATTAAGACACCCAATATGACCCAGACGTTAAATACAGAAGTGAACAGCAGCAGGAAAGCTGATGATGGAATCACGACAGGTTTGTCTCCGTGGACAGACGTCTGACCCCCCCTGAGGAAGAGGACGGACCAGGGAGGAAGGAGAGAGAGAGAGAGAGAGAGAACCGACCGGAGGTGGGAGGCGTTCCGCTTGGTGAAACAGAACAGGGTGAAGAGGACAGGGAGCACGCCTCCCAGGGCCTCCAGCAGAACGGCGGACGGCCGGTTCCCCACGACGCACACCTGTGGGGGAGGGGAGGGGAGGTGGGGGGAGGTTAAGGCCACAGTCCGGCTGGATGTTCAGCCGTTCAGACAGGCCTCAGGTTAGGCGTTGAGGCTGTGTCCTCTCACCTTGAAAACATCCTCAACGCAGCGGGACAAGTCCCATTCCTGCACCGTGTTCGGACCTGCACCCTCCCCTACCACACACACACACACACACACACTTCATGAATAGAGCCGTCGACTTAAGTCTCGACCAATCCGATCTCTGACGGTCTAGATCAGTCTATATCAGTGTATCTCCGTCAGTCTACATTTTGGTCTCAATCCAGTCCTCCAATTTGACCCTGAGCCCTGACCCTAGCAACAGCAGGTACTGACCCGTGACCCTGCTGCACCTCTGGAGGGGGCCCAGCAGGGGGTCCAGCAGGTACCGCTGGGCAAACTCTGGCCTGTCCTCCGCCATGGTGAGCGCCGCCCCGGTGGCTACGCGCTGGAACTGCTGCGCTGTTATCTTGTCTCGGATGTGAAGAAGCTCCAGAACCTACGAGACAGCGACACAGACGCCATGACAACGGTTTACAGTTCCCCTCCAGGAATTTCGAGTTGGGCGCTAGTCCCGGGTGGGACAGCATGGGGTGATGGTGTGATGAAGAGAAGGGGCCCAGACCTGGGGGCACACCAGCCTGTAGTAGCCATCTGCAGAGAGGCTCTGCTGGGGACAGGCTGCCAGGATCCTGGCCACCCCGTCACACGTCCTCCAGTCTGAGTCTCCCCCTGGTGGACAGAACAGAAACAGCAGGGTTCAGATTGGCTCACCACAGTCGGCGGCCTCCCTGTGCTCTGCTTAAAGGTCACATGCCACCCTCACTCCATTATACCATGACAACAGATAGAAACGGTTTCTGAATGCTAAGAAGGCAGTGAGGATTCTGTGGGCTGCTGTGGTCTGACCTGCGCTGCCCTCCAGCACGGCCCTCACCACAGCCTGGACCCCACCAGGCTGCATCAGACGCTCGGACAGCAGCTGGCCACACAGGTGCCTCAGCCATGGGGGGGCCTGGCCCAGGACCACCCCGCCTCCTCCACCCTTCCCTGGGGTGGCCTTGGACGATCTGCCCTGGGACGGGCCTGGAGGGGCCTGAGGGAGAGGCACGAGAGAGTGAAGACAGAGGATCCGTCGAAATTCAGGACACACACACACATCCACACACACACATCCACACATCAACACACACACATACACACATACACACACACACACACATACACATTGAACCTACCTGTTTGGGACCCCCTTGGAGGACTAGCAGCTCCTTGATGACAATTGGCTGGTAGACTTTACCCAGAAGGCTTTGCAGGGTCTGTCGGCAGGTCTGCCGTTCCTCTGTGCTGAGCTCCTATTGGACACGTCAAGGGCCACACGGTTACCGTGACGACAGAAGACAGTGCGGTCCTGCCCATGGAGTTCGAGCTTCATTACATTTACATTGAGTCATTTAGCAGACGCTCTTATCCAGAGCGACTTACAGGCAAGTACAGGGACATTCCCCCCCCTGAGGCTAGTAGGGTGAAGTGCCTTGCCCAAGGACACAACATCATGTTGACACAGCCAGGGTTCAAACCAGGGTCCTTCTGATTAGCCTAACCCACAGCACCACATGACACCCACATCTTCATGGTACAGCCTGGTAATACCAGTGGTGTAAAACACAGAGTATAAAACTAACGACCCAGCAGTGGATGGGATTGGAACTCTTATACCTTCTCCTCTCTGGCCTCGTCCCCCTCACGGCGCTGGGGTCTATAACCAAGCTGGCACAGCGCCGCCATCACGTCTCCAAGGTGACGGGTGAACACCAGAGTGGCGATGGAGGACAGCTCCGCCACCTCCAGCAGGACGGTGGTGGTGGTGAGCAGGCGGCGCTGGGGGCCAGGGGCAGCGTGGGGGCGCGCGAGCCCCTCCGCCACCGATCCCAGCGCCGTGCGGCGCCCCAGAGGGAGCCCCACCCCAGGCGCCAGGTAGGGGCAGAGTCCCAGAGACACCACGAACTGCAGCGCGGCTCCCAGCGTCTTCTGCTGGCTCACGCTCAGCACGTCCGGCGGGAGGGGCGGGGCCATCTCAGGGGTGGGCAGCCTGGCGGTCGGAGGCGGGGCTCGGTTGAACAGCTGCAGCTGCAGGGTGAGGTGGCGGGCCAGGCTGAGCAGTAACAGTAGAGCCTCCTGAACGAAGCTCCACGTGGGGTCGTTGCTGTTCCTGCACGCCCAGCTAGCCGCAGCTTGGACCTCCTCCCTCAGCCCGCGCAACTCCTCGAGCTCCCTGTCTCCATGGAGACGCTCCTCCAGCAGGGTTAGGTTGGTCTGCAGCGCAGCCAGGAAAGCTTCCTGCTGTGTGAGGTTGGGATTTCGCCCAGCGGCATCTAAAGGGGATGGATGTGGACGGAGCGGACAGATAAAGCTGTTGACTTCTGCTGGGTGCCACAAGCGCAGAAAATAGGACCTATTCGTTGATGTAAATACAGAACACGAAACGATGCCATTCTATGCTGCGATAACAACACTGAAAAGGAGCTTATCCATGAAGATGCATGATCAAATGTTTGCTTGTTTGGCCAACTACACTGTTCGGGAGCGAGTTTTACGTCCAACAGCCGTCAAACTCAGCAGCGCATCTCCTCTGGTGCTGGAGGAGAGAAGCCAGCAGTACCTGCACACTCAAAGACATCTTAGTACTGTTGACTTACCTCCGAGTGGTTTAATGAGGATATTAAGAGCAGAAATGATGGCCGTAGTCATGTTTAGAATGGGGCTACCCAATGACTCAAGCTCGTTCTTCTATTTCATGACACCCGATGCTAGCTGGATTCTTATGGAGCCATGCTGCCACATGTAAACACGGCGCAGTTATACTACGTCATGGTAAAATAAGCGCGGAAACCAACGACATGAAAAATGTTGTTTTCTTTATTAAAGTCAACTTAGTTGTTAATTAACACCACTTTTGGTTTTACATTTCAATATCTCCAAAATTGTGGTTATATGGTTAAGAAAAACAGTTTTTTAAATCACATTATTACCAATAAATAAGATACAGGCTGTGCCTGATTAAGAAGCAAAATAGCAAATAAATATCACAACATTTTACTATAAATATGTACTATACAAATTCTGAGCATTATAAATGCATAAACAGTGTATGGTTTTTAAAATCGCTTATTCCACATAAGCATGTATAGTGTTATTACAAAAACAAATAACTTAAGGTGCATTTTATAACAAACACAACATCATGTGAAACCTGTCACTACATTTAGTATTTTACAAATCCTCCACGAGAGGAATCAAGACTTAATCTTATTATGCCGACTGCGTGGCACCACACAGGTGCAGCCAATAGGCACGTGGATATATTCCGCTCTTACAGAGTATCGTTTCCTCGAGCCCCCGTCACCATGGCGACAGGGTATCTTCTTTAACACCATCTTACTTTGGGAGAGAGGTACAGAAACGTAGACCATGCTTTCGGTTCCGTTGATGATGCAGCCCTTGCATAGGCATTGAGCGACAGGAATCGTCGTTGGGTAGCGTGTCTCATCCACATCCAAACTGCAACACAACGACCAATAAATAAATCATTAAAAAATCATTCATTCTAGATAGGCAGGGGCAATAACATTAATACATTCGAGATAGGCAGGGGCAATAACAAACGTACACAATCCAGGCTGTGTGTACATATGATGGGATCAAAAATGGTTTCTTTACCTTGTGCTCCAGGGGGAGATGGACCGGTTACTGTACTCTGGCGAAGTTGCAAAGAGTGCAACCGGGCAAGTACCGGTGGTCTTGGTCTTTGCGAGGCTCCATGGTAAGTCTGCCTCCCCTTCCATTTCAGGAAGCAATCCTTTTCTAACGTGACGCCTTGATAACCTCTTGAATTGGGACTCGAGCTCCTCCTCAGGGAAGCACCCATTCTCGTGAGCTTTTAAAGTCAGTATCAGTTTGAGGATTAAAGCGAGGACAAGAAGAACCTGGAAAATAATGAGAACCATTATGTAATAAAAATAAATAAAAACACATTCAAATCTGTCATTATATAAGCCTCGATATGAAGTATATTGTATATATACACCCCCTCAACCTGCAAAAGAAACGACGGATATTTACCTGCATATTTTGTAGTTTAAATGTGTTGGGATGATAAACACCTCTCGAGACCATCAGTGTCATTAATTCGCGATGTGCCATAGTGTAATGAACCCATATTTATAGTGGACTGGGGGGAAATCCGCGTGCATTCGCGTGCACCAGGAAATCCCGAACTAAAGTTTCTTCCTCTTGTTAGTGAGGTGGACTGAACGGCAGGTAGCAGAAGCCTGTGGGGCAACAGGATTGCGTCACGGTGTTGAGGTCATCCCCTTTGTGCTCTTGCCATGCATGCATAAAATGCTAACATTACACGCCGAACTTTCACTGTAACTCCAATGCGTGTGTGTGTGTGTGTGTGTGTGGGCAAGAAGGTGTGTATCTTATATGTCTCTTCTCACCAAGGTTCTTGGATTTTTGTGATGTATTTTTTATTAAACTATTGTTTTACACATGGACAAGTTATTTCTAACATGCTACAAGCAAAGACACAGAACAAAATCACACTCACTCTGAACCAATCTATGTCTGAAACAATGGATATCCGCAGCCCCCAATGAGCCCCCCCCCCCCCCATTTCTTCCAATCCTAGAAACGCCCCTGTGGGCAGCGTGCGTGTCTGTGTGTAGAAGTGGGGGATCTGAGTGGGTCCAACTGTAGAGTTCTGAGAGCAGCAAAGTTTGTTATGATGGATTGTGAACTGTTGCCTGGCTGGACAGAGCTAGCAAAGCCTTACGCTCAGTATGACCTATGTTTGAACTGTTTTAAACTAGCAACGCTAATTTGGTATAATCGGTTTTCTAACTGCTGTCATCGTGTCACTGTTGTGGAAATGTATGACCTACAGTTATATACCAGAACTAAAAAAACGTGATATCGATACACCCCTACACACGATATGCTTTTTGATGAGAGACGGTTTATCATTTTCTCATTATTTTTTGTTTTCATCATGAGCCGCGTCACGCTTTAGTTTCCTTTCGATCATGAATACATCTGCATATCATAGCAGTCCGGCTTTCTCCCTAAACCAAGAGTGAATGGTCCGACACGCCACGTGGTTCAGAAGCGGGCAGCTGTAGAGGTAGAAGTAGACTACTTCTCACTCAGCAACATCGGATCTATGGTCCAATCGGACCATGGAACCTTATATGAGTCTGACAGGGAATCTGAATGACTTCACCATGAAAAGCATATGCCTGCAATATTTATGTTTGCTGTTAACTATTTACGTATTCGAGTTGTATTGTTTATTGGGTCAGTGGCCCCGAACATATGTAAAAAGTTCAAGTGGGTCCCAAGTTGGAAAAGGTTCCTGCTCAATATAAGCCCTTTGTGCTTTTTGTAAAAAAGCTTGTTATGCACTTAATGAACAGCTAAGTAGCTCGATAGTAGTTCAATCATTTTTGTTATGCTAACTGCAAATATGCAACATTTTGATTTAAATAAAAATTGAACTTTGTTTAAAAAAACTGCAGCACTGTGTGTGCTTGTGTGTGTGTGTGTGTGTGAGTGTGTGTGTGTGTGAGTGAGTGAATGTGTGTGTGTGTGTGTGTGAGTGAGTGTGTGTGTGCACTTGTGTGTGTGTCACATGTTCCTGGAGCTTAAAATACCCCATGCATTATTAATGTCAAGGGGTCAAACTGACCTACACAGTTGTTTTGTGTATTACTCCGTGCTACACGCACACACACACACACACACACACACACACACACACACACACACACAGCCCTGGTGGGCATCCTCCGCAGAGACTTGAGGGCTGACTGTGCTGTATTTTGCAGGTGTGTATACTTTGTACAGCAGGACCTCATACCTTCATCCCAGTGCGGGCAATGTATGACATTCGTGACCAACCGCGAATGCGTGAGTCCCTTTAGGCTATATATATATATATATATCAAAACTGACTCTACAACAACTTTAAAACAGTCTGAGGATGAACGACTGTGTGAACGTACATTTTATGAACAACGATGAATCAAATCCATGGCAAGATTAAATAATGCATGTGCCCAGAAGAATGCCAGTGTGATTATGTAAACTAATTCAGGGACCAGACAGCTGAATGGGAACTCTCTATATCCTGTTAATGATCGCCAACAGCGCAGGGTAATATGGCGAGTAGGAGGAGAAAGTCACCCGGGTTCACAGCCCTTCAGTTTTCGCTCGTTCATCCTCGCAGACCCACGTGCTCCCCTTGCCCTGCTCTGCTGAAGATGCCCACCTGCAGGCAGGTCTGATCCAAACTCCAACCATCATTAAGGATATTAGTAGAACTCCCTTTAGAGAACAAACTAGTTGTATATGATCGTGTCTGATGATGTAGTTTCACTATGATATAAAAGGGATGAGATGTTGTGACTAATAACTGCTTGCAGCCTAACTAAATCCAGTCAGCAATCAGTTCTAAATTTGATTAGATTCACCTTTTTTTTCATTACACAGGTACAAGTACAGGGTAACGAAATACAGTTAGTAGCAGCAAAGCAGAAGTGCAAAGCAGTTATTACAACAGAATATAACAGTATACTCAGAATATACACAGTATGTACAGTTTAATCAGAATATACAGAGAAATGACAGTGAACTGTATGCATTTTGAATACCAGACCATTGAGCAACGGAACGGTATTCTTTCGAAGTGTTTAGGAAACCTTTGCACAGACTGTGAAATGACGTCCATGACGAGTACGTGAACGCATTCAATATGGTTTCCTCACATGGTGACTTTGAAGGGAGAGATATATTCCAGGCTGGGTTTGTTACAAGAACTCAAGAGTGTTTTCATCCCCAGCGTCCTCAGGCGAGGGTATTCATCCTCCACATGCCATCTCTATCATCTCTATCTATCTCTATCATCCTCACATCTGGAACACGGTCAAGCGTCTTCAGGCGATTCAGACCAGGAACACTTTAGCCGCAAGACGTCTGTCTTGCAGTTTGATACCAAATCAATCACCTCGAAGGCTTGGAACAGAAATAGTAATCGATACAAACGAGAGTTTTTGCATCACGTAGTGTATAAAAAAAAAAAAATATTCATTTTTTATTAGTATGCCACAAATATGTTCTATGTTTGCTCATTTCTGCCACAGTGAATTCTATGTTTGTTAATCTTGCATAGCGAATAAACCCCTATTCTGATTCTGCAATTTCCGGTCTAACACCTTCGCCGAAAATACAACAGCAGTCGTTTCTCTCTTTATCAAAATAGTTTATTCAGAAGCCTTGTGTCACAAAAGCAATACAGACACTCCTCACCCCCATGTGTCCACTTCACATCGCTCAGTCAACTAAAAATGCAGGACAGATAAAACACATCAGTTTAAACGCTTGAGAAGAGCTAAGTAAAACAAAAATGCAGAAGATAAAAAAAAAAAATAATCAAAATCGGTACTACACATCAGTCAAATTGTTCTCTATAATCATCATACACTTAAAGAAAAGTCTGGTTTCAACATCTGGTTTTATTATTGTACACGGTTATGACAGTCAACATGGTCAGACACAAACACACAGTCCTGTGCTGGCGACCTCATGACCCCCATCTTTCGAACCGATGCTTGTGGAACTTAGACAGGACAGGGTTAATGTACAGTAAGTCTTGGAGATGCGTTTGATTCGCATCAAAGTTCGCACCTTATGGACCGCTCGACTGATTTCCTCCTAGTGGGCGGAGTAAAATCAAGCGCACACCAACAAGTCACAGACCCACAGGCTGAGGATCTGTAGAGCAGGACAGCCTAAAGATAACCCCCCCCCCACCCCCCATCCCGCCTTTTTAGAGAGTACAAATCAAACAGAAAATAAGACGTAAGAGAGACGAGAGATTGACGTGGCACAGAGCCGGGAAACTGCAGAACCGGGATTGCGCATCATGTGTGGTCACTGGTTCATCCGTACGGAACAGGAAGATGGTTGTGAAGCCCCCTGACTGGACAGGGAGAGCAACAGGAGGAGCCCCCCCCCCCCCCCCCCCCCCCCCCCCTCCAGAGGGAGGGAGAGTCTGGCGGGAGCCCTCTCGCAATTAAAGAGCGGCCATTTATATTGTGACAGACTCCATCTTTATACAAGTCCCGTTGGGTCGCTAGGCGACCTTGCTGAGGGGGGGGGGGGGGGGGGGGGGGGGGGAGGGCGGGGTCAACAGTAGGGGAGGTGGCCGTTTCTGTCCCTGGGTATTTTTCGCCGTTTTCCCCACGGACGACGCGCGCACGGCGAACCGCCGAGCCCCGCGGAGACGTCTTATTTCCCAGGGATCTTTGCCCTCTTGCGAGCGATGGCGTCCTCCACAGCCTTCAGCTGTTTCAGCAGCTCCTCGCGGCGAGACAGGGTGCTGCTGGACTTGCCTGAGCCAGGCCCGGACCCAGAGCCGGACCCAGGCATGGGCCCGGGGGCAGAGCCCGGGGCTGAGCCCGGCCCTGGGGGCTTGCCTGCTGCTGGACCCTGGCCCTTCCCAGAGGACTTGGTGGGTGGAGACATGGGGCGTTTCCTGCAGAGAGAGAGAGAGATAAGGACAGGGCATTGACTCACAATCAACCACATCAAGTATGACTCATTACTGGAGACCAATCAGGAAATGGATGGCCACTTGATATCACAATAAAAGGTAGATTACTGGGTAATCCCACAGGTAGACTACTGTCTGTTGGAGACTCGCCTTAAATTTGTCAAATGTTCAGTTGAATGCTCTTATAGTTCTTCCCTTGGCACTTATTGGTTCACACGATGTACGTTTCATAATCTATAAACCTGCTAAATTGGGGTCTATCACAATGCTATACTCAGTGACCGATGCTCTTTTGTAAAGCTCTCTCTTATAAATCGCTTTGGACAAAAGCGTCTGTTGAATGAATACATATAAATGTGGTATGTATGAGGTATTATTAGGTTTGATTATTATTATGAATGTAAATGTGTGCGATCGTGGATCAAGCGTAGGTGTGTGAGGTCGGCCGCAACGTCAGGTTGACCTCCGGAGCAGAAGCGACACTGCGACTCTGCCCCGAGGGGGGCAAAGGTCAGGGCTGTCCTGCCGTGTCATCACTGTGGCTAGGCAGGGGCAGCTGGGGGCAGGTGGGGGCTTCCCCTTTACTCCGCACATTGTTTTCAGAAGGTCACCAGAGTATCACCGGCAGCGGAGATTCGTATCATGCAGCATGCGTTAACAAACCTGTCCACGACACCTAAACAATAGTTCCTCTGGGTCTCTGACAGGTGAACTATGTGAGGGATGTGCGGCCGGAGGACGAGCTAGACTTGCCTGAGGCGGGCCTTGGAGGGACATCTGTACGGTTTTACGAAATGTCACCTCTTCCATGTACGGAATGTGAGTTCTTGAAATAGAGGGACCTATGTTGCAGCTACGTCCTCTGCCTTTCAGAGGTGTGCGCTTCTTCGAAAAGGACAGGCTGTAGTTTAAGTTAGTGGAAATCCGCAAGTGTCGTCGTCGTTAAGCTTAATAATTGGCTGGAATTCTCTCACCACCGAAATATGCGTTGCAGTGGAATGTACTGGAAAGCCCTTTAGAGATGTCAATAAATGACATAGCTTCTTTTTTTTCTAACTTTGCAAAGCCACGTGACAGTAAAATTCCTAAATCTCTAACGACTTTGAATCTGGATCTTTGTTCCTTTTCTATACCAGACCAAAGAGGGGGCAGTTATTTCTTCGTGGTGCTTGGAAGGTACCCACCTCTCTCCCTGAGGGCCCCCCATGGGTCTTGGACCCCCCATGGGCCTGGGCCCCCCCGCCATGGGTCTGGGCCCCCCCATGGGTCTGGGGCCCCCCATGGGCCGCTGCCCCGGGCCGCCCCTGGGTCGATCCATTCTGGGGGAGAGCGGGGGTCTCCCTGGCATCCTCCTGTCCCGACCTGCAAGCACGGGGGCAAAAGCGTGTCGTCGTGACGAAGGGAAGTGTGCGCAGAGGGAAGTGGGCCAGTTCTGCTGTGTGCGATATCAAGCAACACAAACCGCTTGGCAGAGGATGTTGGCTTCGGCGGGGGGGGGGGGGGGGGGGGGGGGGGGGGGGTATCGAACGAGTCCCATATTTACATATATTGCTGCGGTTACAGGTTTATGCAAAATACACAAAGCGACCGGGGCGTGTGTGTGTGTGTGTGTGTGTACGCGCGCGAATACTCGCCTCTGTCGGGCGACATGGCCATGCGCTTGTTGGGCGGGGAGGGCGGCCGGTCCTTCTCAGGCAGGTACCTCTTCCTGTTGCTGCGATCCACCTGCTGCTGCAGAGGGACATGGAGGGGAAGCAGAACCAGAGCGTTTGACGCGGAGGCGCAGGCGCTTGCGGCCTGGGAGCACCTCAATGACCTAACCTGTGTGTTAATCGGGGTTAAACCCCCCCCTCCCCCCCCAAACCCAACGCCTGTTCGCGCAGCATCGCCGTAAACCTAAACGCGCTCGTCTCCGTGCTAGCGAGCCAAACAGATCCTCGGCGCAGCTCTCACAAGTTTGCGGTCTAGTCTGTTTTAGTTCAGTCCTGCCATCCCATAATTACCTTGTTGAGGAGGGTGAGTTTGATGTCCTTGTGAGAGCCATAAGGTCCCGGGGGCCCCATGTTGGGCTGGGGCTGCATGGGATGGGGCTGAGGGTGTTGATGTTGGTGTTGGTGGGGATGCTGGTGAGGATGGCCCCTGGGACCAGGCCCCGACCTGGGCATGGGGTTGGCACCGCGCTGGGGCATACCGGCCAACGGGTCCATCTTCCTCCGGTCCTCTCTGAACGGCCCCTCCTTCTTAACGGGCTTCCCTGGACGAGTGTTGGAGAGGGGGGGGGCGGAGTCAGAGAGAGGGGAGGAGCAGTGGGAGACACAGGAATGTGTCGCAGGGCTAAGGTGGCTCGTGACCCCTTCCTGTTCAACACGGGGGAAGAGGGGGGGGGGGGGCCCTACCTTTGTCCCTGTTGGGCCCTCTGTCGCGGGGCGGGCCGCGCTCCTTGCGGGGTTGCGGTGGGGGCTGGGGGTGGGGCTGCCCTGGAGGCGGGGAGCGGGAGCTGGCTGAGGACACGGGGCTGGCCAGGTCGGCGTACATGTCCTCCGAGTCGGCGCTTCGGACCGAGCTGCTGCTGGACGACACGGACGACACGGACGACACGCTGCTCACGCTGAGAGACCTGCGGGGGCGACAGGCGGGGTTAGGGGGGGGGGAGGAGGAGGGGCAGCGCACCGGACCCAGGCTAGGGCGGACGACCGAGTTGGCACCGTACCTTGATTTTCTGGGGTAGTGGAACAGTGGACACACGGCACGCAGGGGGGGCGAGAGGGAGAAAAAGAAAGGGGGGGGGATGGGGGGGAGAGCAAGAGAGAGAGAAGGGGGGGGGGGGGGTGATCATTAAATATGCTACTGGAATTATTGACAAATATTTGTTTCGTTTTTTAACCCCCCCCCCCCCCTCCAGCGACCAGTATTGGTTACAGCTGGGATGGGCCAGTCAGCACAGAGCGTGTACCTGGACTTCCTGGAGTCAGAGGGCGAACGAGAGAGGGAGTTGGAGGAGGAGCGAGACCTGGAGCGGGAGGAGGAGCCTGAGAAGCTGCTGCCACTCCCACTCATGCTGCCGCTCGCTGTCCGCCTGGCGGAGAGACAGACGGGGGGGGGGGGGAGCGAGGGAGAGCGAGGGGAAGGGGAGAGGGAGGGAGAGCGAGGGGAAGGAGTGTGGGGGGAGGGAGGGGGCAAGCGAGGGGGAGAGAGAGCGAGGGAAAGGGGGAAGGGAAGCGAGGGGGGGGGGGTGGAAGCGCGGGGGGAGGCAGAGGGACATACAGAGAGAGAGAGACAGATGTAACACGGGCGTGCTCGCCCCGAGGCCCGCGTCGGCAGCCGGGAAAAGAACCTCGCCGATCCGGCTCCCTTTCCTGGACCAGAAAAGATCTCTCCGTTCTAGTTCTGATCCCCCATGCTGCTAAGGCCAGGGACGCTCAGGACACAGAGGTGAGGAAACGTAAGAGTTCCCCAAGAGGAACAACTGTTTTTCTGACACGATGACCTCCCAGTGAGTCTCCCTCCTCCAACACTGAAAGGATGCTGAGTTTGAGCCAATATGACTGAACAACTCAGTTCAATAGGCAGAAGCTACACTGAAACCACACAGAGTAACTGATATACCAGTTCTGAGGAAAAGGTGTCCCAGGTGTGCGTGTTTATGGACTATTCATGTTGTACTACAGTGAACCCTCGCTATATCACGGTTTCGCTACTTCACGGATTTGCCTCGTGCGTTGCGTTCTGCATTCTGATCGGCTAAACAGTCTCTCCAACACAAACCTGCGCATCAATAAAGTTGCGGTTTACAGGATGCAGTACTTTTATTTGTTAAACAAATGCTTGGGCCTGTAAAAAAGGTTTGTTCTTTGGTTTTAATATATAATAGAGTATTTAATTGTATAATAATAGTAAAAAAAAAAGAAAATCTACTTCTCTTTCACTTATCACGGGTTCTTTTTGGAACGTGACCCCCGTGAAAAACGAGGGTTCACTGTATATTTATCCATTCTCTTTATTTTATACTCCCTCTGTACAGCTACTGCCCACTTTTTATGTTAATTCTATTTCATCTTATTTAAGTTCCATATATGTTCCATGTCTGCTCCATCCTGCCATGGTAAATTCCGTTTTATGTGTACCTCGCACGGCCAATAAAAACACAATTCTGATCAAATACGAATGGATTTGGACACGCGTGCGGACACATTGAACCAGACCTGACAGGAAGCTTACCTGCCAAAGACTGGGACCCCACTTTTACCTCCCAACCACGACAAGCGTGTGTGTGTGTGCGTGCGTGCGTAACAAGCCACCCAACAACAGGCCCAGTGTGTGTGGGACAGTGTGCTTGCTGGAGGTGGCAGGGTTTTCCAGGAGACTTTCCCTGGACAGTCAGGAAAGGCCGTGTTCAACCGGCCTCCGTGCGCCCCCCTCCCGCCCCCCCCACTAACACACACAGCACACAAGGTCCTGACCTTCTCTTATCTTCCTCATGACTGACATACACACACACGGACATGGAACTCCCACACACACACACACACACACACAGACATGGAACTCCCACACACACACACACAGACATGGAACTCCCACACACACACACAGACATGGAACTCCCACACACACACACAGACATGGAACTCCCACACACACACATACATACACACAGACATGGAACTCCCACACACACACACACACACACACAGACATGGAACTCACGCACACACATACATACACACAGACATGGAACTCCCACACATACACACAGACATGGAACTCCCACACACACACAGACACACAGACACACACACAGACATGTAAACCCCCCCCAACACACAGAACTCCCCGCCCCACACACACACACACACACACACAGACAAACACACATATGAAACTCCCCCCCACACACACACACACACACGGAACTCCAACACACACACGGAACTCCAACACACACACACTCCAACACACACTCACACAAAGAGGCCTGTGTTCTATACGTCGTATGGAAATGTACCAGGCAGACGGATTCGAAAGCCTGCAGCTATTCGAGCGGTCGTGATTGGTGGAAGCCCTCCCCCATCCTCACACCTCCAGCGGTGAAGCTTCAACCTCCACGCAGATGGACTCCCACGGGGATAATCGATGGTTTGTACACGCTAGTACAGGGGCTTTCATAGACAGGAGTGATTCACTGTCCTCTCTGTTTGCGAGACCACAGCATTGAAGGGGGAGGCTTATGGTTGAGCTCCTCAGGTATAAGAATCATTCAGGATGCTGTCACTTCCCTGCTGGGATCTAGGCTTCAGTGTGGGCACGCTGATGGGTCAAGAACAGCTCGTTCCAGACACAAGTCGACCGCCGCTAGCACGAGGTGTCTGACGCATGGAAGATTTAGCGGTGCTAGCTTCAGCGTACGCAGTCTCATGATTGAATGCTCTTTTTTTTACCTTGCTGTGCCGCTCATTTTACACAGGGTCTGGAGAGTATAACTTAAGTTGTGACATTAACCGAGACTTAAAGTTTCATTTGATATAACTACAGGTTAAGACCAGGTTAGATAAGGTCAACCATCCCTGGAACAATATGGGTGGTAGCTTGAGGGAACAGGGGTCTTACCGGCGAGGGGGGTCTTGAGGCTGTCTCTCCTTCCTGCGGCCCTCCCTCGGGTTGCCAGGTTTGCCCGGCTCCCGGGGAGGTTGAAGAGGGCGTCCGCCTGGCCGGGGGTTGGCAGGCTTGGCCCCTGGCCCCTCCCCTGGTCCGGGTTTGGGAGGCTTCCCTGGGGGGCCAGGAGCCGGGGGGCTGGGCAGCTTCTTAGGGGGAGGCTTCTCCCTACGAGGGGGGGGCAGGGCGTCAGGCTTCAGGGGGGGTCTTTGGAGAGAAGAAGTCAAGTGTTTGGCATGCAGGCAAGCTCACACATTATAACAGCCCCATGAACACCACAGCAGGAAGCATGATGGTGAATGCAGGCGAACGACACTCATCCAGAATGACTATGAAAGACCGCATGATTAAGGAACTAATGTGATGTAGATTAGGTAACTGTACATGCTGTCTATGACTGGGTGAATGTACAGTAAAGGTACATGTTTGCTGTCTATGACTGGGTGAATGTACATTTAAGGTACATGTTTGCTGTCTATGACTGGGTGAATGTACATTTAAGGTACATGTTTGCTGTCTATGACTGGGTGAATGTACAGTAAAGATACATGCTAGCTGTCTATGACTGGGAGAATGTACTGTAAAGATACATGCTAGCTGTCTATGACTGGGTGAATGTACAGTAAAGGTACATGCTAGATGTGGTCAGTTGAGTGTATATACCCTTTAGCTGGCACTGGGAGGACTTCTGGTTTGTTCTGAGGGATCTTTCGTCCGGAAGGCGAGGGAGAAGAGGAGAAGGATCTGGACCTGTAGAGAGAGAGAGAGAGAGAGAGGCAGAGACAGAGAGAGAGAGAGAGAGGAAGAGAGAGAGAGGCAGAGACAGAGAGAGAGAGACATAGACAGAGAGAGACAGAGAGAGATGTAGAAAGATGCAGAGAGACACACACACACAGATACAGTTACTATGTGTGTACGTGCATGTAGTTAACTGTGTATGTATGAGGGTAAGTGCATGGGCGTGCGTGTGTGCGCAGGGGACCTGGAGCGGCTGCCGCTGAAGGAGCTGTGCTGAGATGAGTGGCTGGAGTAGGAGCTGAAGGAGGACGATCGTGACCCTGACGACCCCGAGCCTGTGAAGGAGGACGAGCGCGTCGATGACCTGCGGCGACGACACAGCCGTGAGGACGCAGCACACACACAGGGAGCACAGAGACAGGGAGCAAAGAGACAGGGAGCACAGAGACAGGGAGCACAGAGACAGGGAGCAAAGAGACAGGGAGCAAAGAGACAGGGAGCAAAGAGACAGGGAGCAAAGAGACAGGGAGCACAGAGACAGGGAGCACAGAGACAGGGAGCAAAGAGACAGGGAGCAAAGAGACAGGGAGCAAAGAGACAGGGAGCAAAGAGACAGGGAGCAAAGAGACAGAGAGCAAAGAGACAGGGAGCACAGCGACAGGGAGCAAAGAGACAGGGAGCAAAGAGACAGAGAGCACAGAGACAGGGAGCAAAGAGACAGGGAGCAAAGAGACAGGGAGAGATACCGAGATAGAGAGAGAGAGAGAGACGGGGAGAGAGAGAGAGAGAGCAGGAGAGATACAGAGAGGGAGAGACACAGAGACACAGAGAGAGACAGACAGAGAGAGAGAGAGAGAGAGAGAGAGAGAGAGAGAGAGAGAGAGAGAGAGAGAGAGGGAGCAGGAGAGATACAGAGAGAGAGAGAGAAGCAGTTACCTGGAGGAAATAGACAGAGAGACCGAGGAGCCAGAGGGCCGGTGTCTCCTCCGCCCACGAGGTGGGGAGCCCATCCCAGGGCGTCTCCGCGGTGATTTGGACCTTCGCCAGGGGTCCTTCCACTCATCCGGCCGCTTCACCATGGTAACCATCTCCTTTTTCTGAGGGGGCTCCATGGGCCTGCTGGGAGGGGGGGGGGGGGGAGGGGGAGATATTCACCAGTAAATAAGTTAATATGGTTGAAAGATCCCAGGTTGTGTTGAGTGCTTCTTTAACATACTAACTGAGTGCATTTCATTAGTAGCACGGAAAAGCCTGCATGGTCGACCCACACTGAGAACGGCAGTTTGCAGTCCTATGGGAGATATGCAGACCCACTGTGTGCCAACTTACATACCGTATTTTTCGGACTATAGGGCGCACTTAAAAGCCTTTATTTTTCTCCAAAAACGACACTGCGCTTTATAATCCGAAGCGCTTTATGTATGGATTAATTATTTTGTTTACTGACCTCTAAGCGATTTTTGTGTGGTCCAAGGCACGAAATAAAAAATGTTTTAGTACGACTTTGGTAAACTACAAAGCCGCGCCGCTTGCAGCATTACGGCTACCGTAGCCAGGAGTGTCGCGGAGTAATACATGCTGTGCTTCACCATAATATTATTCGACTGATTTATCTGACTGTTTTTTTCCGCTTAATGCGCCTTATAGTCCGGTGCGCTTTATATATGAAAAAAGATCGAAAATAGACCATTCATTGACACTGCGCCTTATAATCCAGTGCGCCCTATAGTGCAAAAAATACTGTACAGTGAACCCTCGCTATATCGCGCTTCATTTAATACGGCTTCGCAGATTTTTTTTACAGTGTTTTTTAACAGTGTTTTTTTACAAAACCGTTCTTTAAACTATCAGAGTTTTTGTTAAAAACGTTCATATCTGTATTCATTTTGGGCCTTAAACAAGTTTTGATGTTTTGTTTCATTCTATAGTACAATATTGCATTGTAAAATAATAGTAAAAATAAAGCTATCTACTTCGCGGATTTCACTTACTGCGGGTTATTTTTGGAACGCAACTCCCGCGATAAACGAGGGTTCACTGTACACCTCTTACAGCATACCTCTAAACAGGTAAAGAATACATAATCTATTTGATGGGACGTTTTGTTTCGGAAGAATGTTAGGAACATAAGTCTGATAACGTTGAACAGTCTTAAAGGCATACAGGTGCTGCTGGCTGGATGGGAAGTTCAAATCACCTTTTATATTCACCTCAATAACAACAACGGTGGAGTACCTAATGTGGAAGAAATTCTATTTCCTGTGTACTTATATTAATCACTACTGAACACACCTTCTCTGAAGAACGTTGTAACGTCATTACCGCCCGACTGTCACTATCTATGTTTACATTCCTGTGCCTTATAAAAGGGGAGAAATTGTATTTCCTGTGTACTTATATTACACTTTTATAGGGCACAAGAATGTAAACATAGATAGTGACAGTCAGGCGGTAAGGACGTTACAACAGTCTGTATGTTTGTGAAGAGTACTTCCTGTATGTTTGTGAAGAGTACTTCCTGTATGTTTGTGAAGAGTACTTCCTGTATGTTTGTGAAGAGTACTTCCTGTATGTTTGTGAAGAGTACTTCCTCTGTTTGTGAAGAGTACTTCCTCTGTTTGTGAAGAGTACTTCCTGTATGTTTGTGAAGAGTACTTCCTCTGTTTGTGAAGAGTACTTCCTCTATGTTTGTGAAGAGTACTTCCTGTATGTTTGTGAAGAGTACTTCCTCTATGTTTGTAAAGAGTACTTCCTGTATGTTTGTGAAGAGTACTTCCTGTATGTTTGTGAAGAGTACTTCCTGTATGTTTGTAAAGAGTACTTCCTGTATGTTTGTAAAGAGTACTTCCTGTATGTTTGTAAAGAGTACTTCCTGTATGTTTGTGAAGAGTACTTCCTGTATGTTTGTGAAGGGTACTTCCTGTATGTTTGTGAAGAGTACTTCCTGTATGTTTGTGAAAAGTACTTCCTGTGCCCTGCCATATGTTTGTAAAGAGTACGTCCTGTATGTTTGTAAAGAGTACTTCCTGTGCCCTGCCATATGTTTGTAAAGAGTAAAGACAATTCTAAAATCATCAGAACGATCCTGACTCCAACATGACGCCTGGTCCATGTTTATTTCCTGTCTCTGACTGTGCTATCAACTAACATGAAATTAATCATTACGGCCCATCTCCTCAGGAGCGAAGAAGTGAGTAGGAAAAAACTGATAGAGGGACTGGAACTTCCCAGAAAGGGAGGACACTTGATGTGTGTGTGTGTGTGTGTGTGTGTGTGTGTGTGTGTCCCCGCTTAGAGCTGTCGATAGTGTTTGGCAAACATTACAAAGCTATACTTGGGTCCATTCACTCTCGATGACGTTAAATTATCAATTTTCTATATTACACCTACTTGCGGTCGTCTATTGCACGCCACAGGTTCATTTGATGGTGTTTCAAAGTGAGTTCTCCTTCCAGGAAATCTTTGCGTATGATTGTTTCAGGGCGGTGTATAATTAGCGCACAAGTGCAAAATGTGTCATTGATTTTTGATGCAATTTCCCCAACAAGCTCAAAGGCAAAATATATATTTTTGTTGTTGCCCATAATCCGTCATTGCAACAGCAACCAAGATGAATGAACAATGTTTTTTCAAGCACAGGTATCCCAGATCTAAGTTCATGTCAGATAGAGCAACGCAAATGGCCATGAACCAGATCGTTTTGGACCGGTACACACGCAGGTGATCGTTCAGCTCTTGCGAGTCTAGTTCCACTTCTAGTTCCTGCTGGATGGAAACAAGTGGCTGGCGCACAGCTAAGCATGGCTAGAATGTGGACTTCGAGAGCGGCAGCTGTTCATCTAAGGAATGAATGCGGGAAGTAGCGGTGGGTCAGCCAAAGAGTGACGACACCCGCCTGTACTTTCCTCCAACGCTAACAAGAGGGCTAACAACACGAGGCCAATACACTGAGCTAAAAATAAACCAACTAACAGAGAGCTAAAAATAGACAAACGCAGAGAGCTAAAAATAGACGCGAGACGTTGTAGCCCCCACCCTGGGGAAGCCAGCTAGCCGTACCGTGGGTACACAGGACTGTACACACAACAGGGTGTGTGGAAACCTGATTCACCTGTTAGACAAAGCCATCTGAAGGCAGGGTGGGAACACAACAGGAAGAGTGTGTGTTTAAGCTTCGGGAAGAACACCAGGTAATAGCTATGATAACCATGGCAGGATGGCTGGGACAGGTGAGGTGGATGTAAACAGTAAAGCAGCTTCCTGAGAGGGGTTTCCCCTCTTGTTTCCACTGTCCAGCAGCAGAGACCCAGCCCTCCCTTCTGCAAGCTGGTGCCATGCCCTGACCCTGGCTCTGGCTCTGACCCTGGTTCTGAGCCTGGCCCTGGATCTGACCCTGGTTCTGACCCTGGCCCTGGCCCTGGATCTGACCCTGGCTCTTGCTTTGACCCTGGATCTGACCCTGGCTCTGCCCTGGATCTGACCCTGACTTTGGCCCTGGATCTGACCCTGGCTCTGGCCCTGGTTCTGGCCCTGACCCAGGCTCTAACCAGCAGCCTGGCTTCCTTTCTTCCTGGCATCGTGATGACATCATCCAGGCAACCACTCCACTCCTTTCTGTCGTACAGATGGTATCGAGAAAGGATGGACTCTGGAAACAACGTCATGACATGGCTTTCTGTATGTCATCCACCTGTCTGTCTCAATCACTCTCCCTACCTACCTACCTGCCTGTCTGTCTCAATCACTCTCCCTACCTACCTACCTGCCTGTCTGTCTCAATCACTCTCCCTACCTACCTGCCTGTCTGTCTGTCTCAATCACTCTCCCTACCTACCTGCCTGTCTGTCTGTCTCAATCACTCTCCCTACCTACCTGCCTGTCTGTCTGTCTCAATCACTCTCCCTACCTACCTGCCTGTCTGTCTGTCTCAATCACTCTCCCTGAGTCAATCAACTTGCGTCACTCCGCCTGCTGCATGGATACAGCTAGTCATCGTTAGCAGAAGTTCTTATCTAGAACGACTTACAGCAAGTACAGGGACATTCCCCCTGAGGCAAGTAGGAGACAGAAAGGTTGGCACTGCTGGGGTTCGAACCAAGGATCTTCCGATTACCAGCCCAACACCGTAACCTGTTACGTGTTACATGTTCTCTAGTGTGTGTCCAATCTGACCAGTTAACCCAACCTCTGTCCACAGACACAAGTCACAGCTCATCACAATCTGCACTTCCTTAAAACACTGGAAAGTTCCCACCTGGGGGGCCTGTCTGTTACAGTACTGACCTGGGGGGCCTGTCTGTTACAGTACTGACCTGGGGGGCCTGTCTGTTACAGTACTGACCTGGGGGGCCTGTCTGTTACAGTACTGACCTGGGGGGCCTGTCTGTTACAGTACTGACCTGGGGGGCATGTCTGGTACAGTACTGACCTGGGGGGCCTGTCTGGTACAGTACTGACCTGGGGGGCATGTCTGGTACAGTACTGACCTGGGGGGCCTGTCTGGTACAGTACTGACCAGGGGGCATGTCTGGTACAGTACTGACCTGGGGGGCCTGTCTGTTACAGTACTGACCTGGGGGGCCTGTCTGTTACAGTACTGACCTGGGGGGCCTGTCTGTTACAGTACTGACC
The DNA here is from genome assembly GCA_030340685.1 of Protosalanx chinensis. Classification (NCBI taxonomy): domain Eukaryota; kingdom Metazoa; phylum Chordata; class Actinopteri; order Osmeriformes; family Salangidae; genus Protosalanx; species Protosalanx chinensis. The sequence continues at coordinate 3,342,711 of CM059318.1, read as the reverse complement.
TGGGGGGCCTGTCTGTTACAGTACTGACCTGGGGGGCCTGTCTGTTACAGTACTGACCTGGGGGGCCTGTCTGTTACAGTACTGACCTGGGGGGCATGTCTGGTACAGTACTGACCTGGGGGGCCTGTCTGGTACAGTACTGACCAGGGGGCATGTCTGGTACAGTACTGACCTGGGGGGCATGTCTGGTACAGTAATGACCTGGGGGGCATGTCTGTTACAGTACTGACCTGGGGGGCCTGTCTGGTACAGTACTGACCTGGGGGGCCTGTCTGGTACAGTACTGACCAGGGGGCATGTCTGGTACAGTACTGACCTGGGGGGCATGTCTGGTACAGTAATGACCTGGGGGGCATGTCTGTTACAGTACTGACCTGGGGGGCCTGTCTGGTACAGTACTGACCTGGGGGGCCTGTCTGGTACAGTACTGACCTGGGGGGCCTGTCTGGTACAGTACTGACCTGGGGGGCATGTCTGTTGGAGAGCGAGGGACTTTCAGCGGTTTCTCCTCCTTCTTCTCCTTGGGCTCCCGGAGCGGTCTCTCCCTCGGTCTCTCCTTCTCGTCTCTCTTCAAGCGGTCTCTCTCCCACTCCTCCTTCCTGCGCATCCTTTCCTTCTCCCGCTCCCTCTCCCGCTCGCGCTCCCTCTCTCTCTGCCGCCGCTCTCTTTCTCGGTGGTCTCTCTCCCTCTCGCGGTCCCGGTGCCGCTCTCTGGGGTCCCGCTCGTGCTCCTGCGGGAGCGGAGGATGACGTCACACACACACACACACACCTGTGGCCCAGTGTGATCGCCCAGTGCGGTGGTGGGTGGGGGTACTCACAGCATAATGATAGGGTAGAGGAGGGGGCTCTGTGTACTGAACTCGGAAGTTCTCATACTGGCCTCCTCTCCACAAGGCCTCCATCTCATAGTCGTAGTATGGGTCTGGGTATGGCTCCCCACTGCAGACACACACACACACACATACAATTTATCTTGCGTTAATGCAAACCTCTCTGGCATTGTGGCAGGGAAGGATGGGAGCGGGAGGAGGGATGAGAAGGTGTGTCTGGGTCATGTGCTCGCTCACCCGTAGAGAGGCTCTCTGAAGTCGATCTCACTGGGGGGGGGGGGGGGGGGGGGGGGGGGGGGGGGGGAGGGAGACACAAGACAGCAGGTGAAACAGTGGCCAATCGACACAAACACAAAAGGATGCAGTGTCCCTCCATATACAGACACACAAACACACACACACACACACACACACACAAACACACACACGCACGCTAGTGATAGCAGACGGTAGTACAGACAGTCTGGTGTGTGCAGTCCTAAACAGGATGTCTGGGGCCTGGTGTTTATCCGGACTTCCTGTTGCTCTTACTCTCTGATGTCGCGCGTGATACGGTAGCTGCGCTCCCTGAAGAAGTCGTTCTCTTTGTCGAAGTCTCGCTCGTCCTCCCCGATCGTCACGTTGAAGCGCTTCTCCTCGAAGTCGGGCTCCTGCTCTTTACGTATCGTAGCCTTCTTCAACACCTGCAGGGGCCCCCAGTAAGAAGGGCGCACAGGTTAGCAATGCTAACATGTGGGGGGATGAAACAAGGGGAGCCTCGCTGGTCCCTGCAGTGCTGGGGGTGTCTCTGCTCCTCTGGGATCCTGATGTCATGGGCAGGGGTGTGTTAACATGTGCTCGGGCCTGTACAGTCAGGTGGCCTTGTCGTGTGGATGATCATTGCATGTTATTGCTCTACGCGGCGCAATCATGCAAAAAGCCAGTTTGTTTCGTTGTGGAGCGGGAAAATCTCACAGAAGGACGATAGTAGTTGGGTAAACAAAAGGATATAAAAATAAAATTAAATCCCCAAAGGTACCCATCTATCTCTAGATCAGTTCTCTCCAACCCTGGTCCTCAGGGCCCACTGTCCTTCGTGTTTTAAAGGTTTCCTCTTCCCTTTCCTCATTTTTTTTTTTTTAAATAAAGGGTCATAAACAAGCTTCTGCGGAGCTTCATAATGACCCATTCATTAGAATCAGGTGTGTTGGGGTAGGAAACATGCAGGGCAGTGAGCCCTGAGGACCAGGGTCGGGGACCACTGCTTTAGATGGCTACCCAGCTATGAGGAAACAGGCAGAGAAGCGTTTTGGTGTGACGGGTTTGAAAAACAGTGAAACTGTATCTGAGGAGAGGGATGAAGTAGAAGCACACGTTTCCCTTCATTGTTTTGTAACGAGGTTATTGAATTCTCGAACAGATAAGGGAGGATACAGTACGTTTGACTGATGCAGATCTGCGTAACTCCTCCCTCCCTACTCTGTGTGCATGAGGGCAGATATGTGTGGCATGTCCTTCGATGGTGCCTTACCTCTTTGGCATGCCTCAGACCCCTCTCCCAGGCGCTCTCCACTGGGGGCTCCACTGGCGGGGGGGGCGGGGGGAGCTCCTCTACCACAGGGGCACCCTGGAGGTAGGTAAGGAGGGGGCGGGCACAGTTAAACCCACAGACACACAACCAGACTCAGATGGAGAACATAGTCAGAACACGAGAACGTGGCATACCCAGGGGTTGTTGGGCATGAGTGCGTGTGGCGCCCCCCCGGGCGGGGCTCCGTTGGGGGAGAAGGGGTCTGGTTTGCTGATGAGTGAGTAGTTACCCTTGTCGTTGACCCCAGGGTGTATGAACCTGCAGCTCATGCCCCAGGTGCAGTTTCCTGGAGGCGGAGGACATTAGCGTTAGCTTTAGAATGACTTCTAGAGATCAAAACTGTGTTCAAGCTCGTTTTCTTTCTAACTCACAGTGCAACATTGATGTAAAGCCCACTGGCGCCCACTACTGTTAAGTATCAGTATTGCCAATTACACTGCAAATGAATATGCGCTCAAACTGACCGGTATCTGATCAGTTTCATTAATAACATTAGTGACAGTGAATTCGATAAACCCACTATCAATGAATCATTAACACCTCTCATATACAGTGAACCCTCGCTATATCACGGTTTCGCTAGTTCACGGATTTGCCTTGTGCATTGTGTTCTGCATTCTGATTGGCTAAACTGTCTCTCCAACACAAAACCTGTGCATCTATAAAGTTGAGGTTTACAGGATACAGTACTTTTATTTGTTAAACAAATGCTTGGGCCTGTAAAAAGGGTTTGTTCTTTGGTTTTAATATATAATAGAGTATTTAATTGTATAATAATTGTAAAAAAATAAATAAAGGTTTCTACTTCACGGATTTCGCTTATCACGGGTTCTTTTTGGAACGTAACCCCCGTGAAAAACGAGGGATCACTGTATTATGTTGGTCCTGTGTGTGTGTGTGTGTGTGTGTGTGTACTTCTGGACCATTCACCTTTAATAAAGAATCGGCAGACAGGCCGTGGTCTGATCTTGCGGTCCATGGGGTCTTTAACCTCCCCTTCTTCCAGGTCATCATCCTAGCCAGCAAAACAGCACACATCATCCACACGTCCTACAAAACACCACACATCTATCCTTCATCCTACAAAACCCCACACATTCTCCCCCTACATCCTACAAAACACCACACTTTCATCCTACAAAACAAGACACACTATCCTTCAAAACACCACAATTCCTCCCTACATCCTACAAAACACCACAAATCTTTCCTACATACAGCCTACAAAACACCACACATCCAACTTACAGACTACACAACACCACATATCCAACATACAAAACACCACACATCCAACCCACAAACACCACACATCCAACCTACAAAACACCACACATCCACCCTACAACCTACAAAACACCACACATCCAACATACAAAACACCACACATCCAACCCACAAACACCACACATCAAGCCTACAAAACACCACACATCCAACCTACAGCCTACAAAACACCACACATCCAACCTACAGCCTACAAAACGCCACACATCCAACCTACAAAACGCCACACATCCAACCTACAGCCTACAAAACACCACACATCCAGCCTACAAAACAACACACATCCAACCTACAGTCTACAAAACACCACATCCTCCCTACATCCTACAAAACACCACACATCCTTCCTCCACCCTACAAAACGCCGCACATCCTCCCTACATTCTACAGAAAACCACACATCCAATCTATATCCTACAAAACACCACACATCCTCATTACATCCTACAAAACACCAAACATCCTCCCTACACAACATGAACTGTATTATCCCCATATCCTACATAACAAAACACTGATTCCCGACATTGTTTTGAGAGGCGACAGAGTAATACACAGTATCATCCCCATCCACACACAACTCCTGTCCCATACAGCCAGGGTTAGACTGGGACACTGTGAAGACTCACATCAATCTCTCCCTCATCGATCTCGCCGTCATCTTCGTCCTTCTTTTTGTCCCTGAACGAGTCCCTCCTCCCTCTCTCCATCGCCCGGCCGTCGTCGGGCTTCTTCGTGTCTTTAGGCGACGGAGGCAGGATGCGTTTCTTCTCTTTCTTCTTAATGTTCTTGTTCTCTCTGTCCTCCTGCTGCTCCTCCTCCCCGGGATCCCTCTCGCCCTCCTCCTCATCCTCCTCCTGCTGCTGGGGGACGCTGGGCTCCTCTGGGACCTCCTCGTCGTAGTCCAGCTCATGCTCGTCCAGCTCTCTGGACACAGAGGAAGACTCCTCCTTCATCTCCCTCATCACCACCACTCTCCTTCGGTTCCTCTCTTCCTCCTCGTCCTCCTCTTCCTCGTCCTCCCGAGGCTCTACGCCCAGGGAGGATCCCACGCCGTCATCCCCTTCTTCCTCCTTCCCGGTCCTCCCTCGCCCGGCGTCCTCATCCTCTTCGGCCAGGGAGAACCTGGCTCTTCCTCTGTACGGTTCGGAATCGGGAGACTGGGGCGTGTCCTCAATGACTCTGTCCTCGCCCTCGTCATCTTCCTCAGCTGATTGGACGGTCTGTGGATCGTCCCCATCCAATAGCACGACCGTCTCCTCCTCATCATCATCCTCCTCCAGATGCTCCATCCCCATGTGCTCCAACCTCCCCCCTGCCAGGTCTTCGTCCTCAGGGTCAGAAACCAGCTCCTGGACCACCTTGTCCTCCTCTTCCTCCTCCTCCAGCTCCGAGTCGCCTCCTCCCTCGCCGTCCTCCAGCCTGTCCTGGTCGTCCTCATTGAGGAGCTCGCTGTCTGAAATCAATCTGTCCTCCTCGTCATCCTCCTCCGGAGAGTCCAGCAGCTCATTGTCCGACAGCCCCTTCTCTTCCTCAGGCGACTGGGGGGACAGGGTGGGGCTTTCTGGAGTGTCCATCGGAGACCGTGCCACTGGAGGAAGACAAAGATCATCCAAAAGATTGTTCATATATGAACAAAATGCTGTTCATTTACCAACCACTTGTACACATGACTACATGCTATGTCTCACAACACAAATGCTAGATGGGACATGAATGCAATTCCCTCTACTTAAATGTATTGTATTCATATTCGATTATTACCCAATATATCCCTTTCAATATCAAATTTAGAAATCTGCGATTTGTCCGTCACGAAGTGCACTAAGACCCAAACATCAGATTAGCGCTAATTCTGGAGAAACAAAACATGAGTGAATAAACTAGCTAATGTTCTGTCATTAAATCCTTCACAAACCTACTTAGCAAAATGCTGATGATCTGATACTAATTCAGACAGTCCGATTTCAATAAATAAAGTTTAAAAATAAATACAAATAAAAATAATGGCAGCTGCGGTCCGGCGCCGATGTGGATTCCAGATCCAGTGTTGCTATGCTAACTATGCTAGCTAGGCTAGCTAGGCCCTAAATTTGACAGCGCTGTGAAAAAGACAAGATACATTAAACAAATATCCAAACTATTCAACTAACGTGTCGGAACAAAGTTCCAGACAAATCCACACAGTATTATTGAATAGTCACAGATAATATGGCTGTAAGATGGAAGCTATGCTTAAAGCAGCCATCATCTGTCTGAACCACCAAACTGCTTCAGTCCGCTCATCTTTAGTGATTCAGTCACCTTTTCAGCCTGAAGCTCTTTGCAGACGGGGGGTCGACGTCTTTAGGAACAACCCAGCTGTTTTATGTCAGTTTTTTGACTCTCCAGTGTAAATAAGTGTTTGTCTGGCTTATCCGCTATGTTGAAGAAAACAAAAAAAAAACCTACACGATACAGAGAGAGCGGCCATGTAGCGCGGCCATGGCCTTTACGTCATCAAGATGAGACGGCGGAGGCGCCGCGGGGCTCGCGTCCCCCCAACATCCCCGTCCCCCTAGTCCCCCAGTCCCTCCCGCCCCCCACACCTTACATCAAATTTTGGCAGAACTTAAAATTTAAATTAGAAATAAAAAAAAATGAATAATTGAAACAGATATAGAGTTGGTGTTGAAGGACACAGTGCAAAGGCGGCCACATTTTTCTTTGCCAAAAACAGAACACGTACACCTAAAAGTTATAACCCTTCAAATCAGCCACCTACAAAGCAAATTAAAACCCGTAGTGCTATCTTATTTTTTTTACGATGTATTTGAAAAAAAAACGCAGTGAGACGAGAGTGGCGCTGATCTGAGCGCTAGGGGGGAGACACGAGTCATGGAGAGGGAGACGCGCTTAACAGACGCACCATGGAATCCGCGCACAAGTGTGCGATGGGGAGGTATGATCAGAGCGCATAGAAGGCAACTCTGTCTGCTCAACTGAACTGTCCACTGGCTAACTTGGATAAATAAGGCAAATCTGATCACCACAAGGCTGTAACTGTGTCATAGAAGGGCAGAAGACAGAATTCACAGATGGAGAAGATATAGAAAGGGATAGTGTGGCACACATGGCTGCAGAAATGGTTATGAGGTAAGGATATTCACGTTTTGACTTGCCCGTGGTCGTCTGAGGCGAAAGATGTGAATAAGTTCTGATTCATTTTGTATTTGCTGAAGACCATAACCTATGCAACCAAATCATTGTTTACTTGTAGTGATAAAAGCCAAATTGCAATAATGTATTAAGCACTTTTTTATAGCATAGAACCAACTATGTAATCATAATAATTACATCTGGAACAAGACTCTTTGTGGGATTACTCAATGTCATTTTTATTTATTTATACTAATAATACACCATGTTCTTTGTTCAGTCAGACTATTGCTGTTGGAAATGCAAACACGTCCTTATCATCCCTCATCTTCACCACAGGGCACTATCTTTGACCAGTCTAGTGTGTTGTAGTGTCAGGAGGTAGATGCTTATTAAATGAATAATGCGGCGGTATTTTATTCATTCCCATTTCACTTGACTTGTCTTTATGGGAGTGACATTTGTGTCATTCATTTTCATCTGAATTACAGTAAGCAGCGCAAAGTGCCGCTGGCATCATTTAACATCATCAATATTTATTAGTCATGATATGTGGTCATGAACTGGCCAGATGCTTGTGGGAGTCTGATAAAGCTGAAGGATGAAAGCTGTGGATGCCTCAACACAGGCAAATTGGCCAACCTAGAGGGAATCAAAATCCCATTCCAGGGAGGGGGTGGGGAGGGGGGGGGGGGGGTGTCATCCAGGGTCACCACGGACAGGAAAGAATATAGACTATAACGACCTCAGGGGAGTCCAGGGGCCCCCCCGGGGCCCAGACCAGGCTGTGGCTGAACAGTGATGTGCTCCTCTTATGAAGAACAGACCAGGCGAGCACAGAGTCCGAGAAATAATCCCTGACTTCGAAAGGCAATTTCAAATGATGCTACATTTCAAGCCAGTGATTAACTGGGTACACAGCGTAGTGTAAAGTGCTGTCTCAGTCAAGCCTCAGTGAAGTGTGTTTTCTAATCCCCGGGGAAATATATGGGCTTGGGCTGGAGTCAAGGAGCTACGCTACGTGAAGGATTGTTCGTCTAACCACTGTGAGAAGGGATTTCTTTAGTTTGGTTCAATCTAAACAATGCATGCACACAAAACACACACACACACACACACACAAACATGGGCACACTGAACACGCACGCCTGTACGCACACACATTCAAGCACGCATATACGCACATCATTGCAGAAGTTTGGTATTGTTGTTCTGTAACACTTGTTATTATTGTACAAAGTTTTATATGTTTTTATTCTGGGCTAGGAATCACAGACACTGTCCCTGCAAGGCCAAGTTATGAATGGATATTCAATCAAAACAATCTTTCCTGGGCTACAGACATGGGCAGAGGAGCGTAGTTTCAGGCTGACAGTTGGAAGAAAATAGAAATGACTTTTCATTTCATGTCCTCCTCCATTTATTAGACAGAGCCCTCAGAAGGGGAGATCCAATCTCTTTTACAAAGCAGAGAAATTGTGAAACGACAAGCAGAGGCCTGCTTACACTGCCAGTGAGTCAGTCACACTCACAGACTCACTCACTCACAAAGTCACTGACTCACAAACTCACTCACTCACTCACTCACCCACTTACAGACTCACTCACTCATTAACTCACTCACTCACTCACCCACTCAGACTCACTCACTCACTCACAGACTCACTTACTCACTTAATCACTGACTCACTTACTCACTCACTCACTCACCCACTTACAGACTCACTCACTCACTCACAGACTCACCTACTCACTAAGTCACTGACTCACTAACTCACTCACTCACTGGTACCCTCTCGTATTTACACCCTCACTTACACACTCACCATCGCTCATGCATATACCCATTTACTCACATGCTTACTGACTCGCTTCCTCACTCCTCTTCCCTCCTGTTCGTTCCTCTGCTCTGTCCCAATCCCTTCACCAACAGGCGTTCGAAAACACATTTTAATACATGTCTTTCATAACCAGCCTACAATGGTGAAGTGCTAAACATCTATAACACGAGCACAGGGAGAAGACTCACTGACACGAAAGCTGTCTGTGCTGTCTCACTGTCTGACTGGCTGACTGGCTGTACTGCCTAGCCATCCAACCAGTTGTCTGCTTTGGCTGGTTGTGCTGGCTGACTGGTTAGCCGTCTGGCTGAGCGGTTGACTGGTTGAAATGGTTAAATTAGCAGAACTAAAAGGCCTCATTTGAATAATTGCCCGTAGAGCGTGCGGTGCCTTGATGGTGCTGATGTTAAGGCCACATGTTCATCAGACTGCAGGTAAATTACCAGAACATTCTGAGCACATAGAACGCCAAATGGCCCTTATTTAACACCATGGTGTTTAGACAAGCAGCTGACACCTACACTGAGTAATTCCCAGTTAGCAATAATCAGCTGCAATCGTCCCAGGCAGCTAAGCTCGTTTGACCATGTGTCTTGCGTGTGCAATAATAACAACGATCTGCATGTCACCGTGAACATTCCCCTTTTCTGCCCAGTTAAGTTCACTTGTTTCTCTGATTCACAGCTGGATCGATTGAAAGCTCATCTGTGCTGTACTGCCCAGGGAAGAGCGACATGTTGATTTGATGACAATCAAATTACGTCCCCTTTAAGACCGGTGTCTGTGGAGATTAACCACCTTCCAATTCTAAAGGCCAGCGGAAAGTTAGAAGGATCTTTCAAGAGGTACTTCAAACCTGTTTAGACCTTCTACCACCATGTTTAGACAGCAGCGGGTTCATTTACAAGTCAATTGTCACAGACGCACGGACAGAATGAGACAGAACCGCCATTGAATCCCAGCTTTAATCGCACACACCCAAACGATTAAACCCGCGAGTCCCCATCAAACATGGCTGAAAATGGGAGCTCTAGAATGGACACGCCCACCAACATCTCATCGGCCATCGCCGTGGACCGCGTCTACCAATCCCTGGAGTATAAAACGGTGTCGGTCTTCCTGGTGTTGCTGGTGTGCGGCGTGGGGATCGTGGGAAACATCATGGTGGTCTTGGTCGTCCTGACAACGCGCCACATGCGCACGCCCACCAACTGCTACCTGGTGAGCTTGGCGGTGGCCGACCTGACGGTCCTAGTGGCCGCCGGACTGCCCAACGTCTCCGACAGCCTGACGGGCACCTGGGTGTTCGGACACGCGGGCTGCCTGAGCATCACCTACCTCCAGTACCTGGGCATCAACGTGTCATCATGCTCTATCACTGCCTTCACCGTGGAGAGGTGAGAGAACCTGCTCTTAGAGCCACACCTGGGTTAGGTTAGGTGCATTTGATTTGCGATGCTGTTGGGTCAGGTTAAGTGCATTTGATTTGCGATGCTGTTGGTGAGAGACGCTGCAATTAGAGCGACAGCCGCACCTGGGATAGGTTAGGTGCATTTGATTCGCGATTATTCTGGAGGAAGTGTGCCAGCCGGATCAGACCCAAGTGTGATATATCGGTCGATGGGAAAGTCATTGGATTGTATTGGATTCTTCTAAGTGGTTGTTCGTAGCTTCCTGTGACATCATCTGTTTGCCCTCCGCCTCCAGGTACATCGCCATATGCCACCCGATGAGAGCTCAGACGGTGTGTACGGTGTCTCGCGCCAAGCGCATCATCGCAGGGGTGTGGTCGTTCACCTGCGTGTACTGCATGCTGTGGTTCTTCCTGGTGGACATCCAGGTGGCCCGTGACGGTACGGTGCAGTGCGGCTACAAGGTGTCCCGCAGCCTCTACCTGCCCGTCTACCTTATCGACTTCGCCATCTTCTACGTGGTGCCCCTCCTCCTCGCCATCGTGCTGTACGGCCTCATCGCCCACATCCTGTACCTCAGCCCGCTGCCCAACTGCCCCGCGGCCGGGGGGGCCGCCAACGCCACCGCGCTGCGCCGCAGCTGCCGAGAGCCCCCGGAGAAGGCGGGGCGCCAGGGCCGGCCCAAGAGCGCGCAGTCGTCAAGGAAACAGGTGCGTGCCAGGGGGCCTGGCCTCACCCCCTCTTCTCATCCCCTCATCCCCTCAACCCCTCACCTCCTTCCCTCATCCCCTTCCCTCGCCTCACCCTCTCTTTTAAACCCCCCCTCATCCCCTCCCCTCACCCCCTCCTCTCATCCCCTTCCCTCACCCCCTCGCCTCACCCCCTCCTCTCATCTCCTCCCCTCACCCCCTCACCCCCCCTCATCCCCTCACCCCCCCTCACCCCCTTCTCTCATCCCATCCCCTCCCCCCACCCCCTCCCCTCATCCCCTTCCCTCACCCCCTCTTCTCCTCACCCCCTCTCCTCATCTCCTCCCCCCATCTAAGTAATCAGCTCTTTCCAGAACCCGATGACATGCCATAAATTGACCTCTAACCTTTAAGACTGTAATGGCTTCTTCTTCTTCTTCTTCCCTGGCCTGTTTGGAAGCTCCCTCTGTGGAGGAGGAGGACCTTCCAGAAGAGATGTTTTACAGAGGTCTCTATGTTATCGGAAAAGCCCTTAATTGTATGTGTCCAATCGGTGTGATGGGCCATTACTGTTCATGGCAGTGGCTGCTCTATCAGGCCAGATTCCGCCTCTACAAGACACGGTTCAGCTGGTGCACATACCATCCAATAAGAATAAAGCATTTCATGATTCTCATAATGTAGATTTATTAGACAGTTTCCCAGTGGTTTGAATATCCAACTTTAAATTGGAAATTTTTCCATCTAATGTTTAGTCCATCTCTTGGGATTAGGTGGCTCTTGCCAGCGTGTTAAATGTCTCTTCATACTTTCCAGAATGAACATTTATTCATGAAGATATGAAATTGCACAGCAGATTTTGTTTTCCTGCACTTTCTGCTTTATTTCTTATTTGTACAAGGAAGTTTCCGGAGAAAACACACTTCCTCTAGGCTTCAGTACAGTAATGAATAACATATTACAGTTAATTTAACTGGTGTCCAGTTATTTCGTGTGCTGTAGTCAGAAAGTCGTATTAGAATCTAATGATGGATATCCCTAAGTAAATAGTTAAGGGGACGCTCAGGTTTTAGCACAGATCAAAGGTCATGGCTCCTGGAGGAACCCATTCTCAGTCTGATAGAATATTGATCTATAGATCCAGGACTCCGCCCACCTAATGGGGGATTATCCAGGAGCACATTAGGAAACAAACAAGCTGCTGGGACCATAACAGGCTGTCTGAATATAAACTGACCGGACTGCTTTATGGTGCCTGGACCTTAATGACTGACCATAATAAACGACTGCCTCGACGATAATAAACGATTGCTTGGACCATAATAACCGACTGAATGGACCCATGTTTATAGACCGCATGAACCATAACAAAATAGCCTGAACTGCTCATAATTTATGTAAACTGACTAGACCATAATATAAAGCATGGTATGCCAAGATCAATAAACATAGTCTTGGCTGAACCACAATATACATAGACAGACTGGACACATATACACATGACTGAAAAGAATGGACTGAGTCAGAGTTAGCATAGAGAGAATAGAAGATTAAGCCTACAGCTCCACCTCGTTAACAGCTGAATATATTGTCGTGAATTACTTCTGTCTGGAGGGTTCTATTATCGTGTTTGTCTTTCTGGATGTTTCTGTGTTTCTGTGTAATTTTAGTGTCTGTTTTTGTGACTGGGCCAAGGAGCCAGAATAGACAGCTGCTGTATCATTGTGTGTGTACGTGTGTGTGTGTCAACATGTGCTCATGTATATGGATGTGGGTGGGAATGCAAGTGCGTGCTTGCTTTGTGCGATGTTTAGCGTGTCTGAGTGTCCACGCACCGTGTGTGTGTGCGCGCGCCCGAATACACGTTTATGAATATGTGACTGTGAAGATCCTAATCGGCAGCGTAAAAAAAAAAAAAATGGGGTTTCATTTGAACGGAAGATTTGCATAATGTGATTGGGGCTTTGCTGTGAAGTGTGCTTAATGCTGGAGATGATGTCATTCCCTCAGTTCCTCAACAGCCTTTCAGAGTTCCTCTGTTCTCCAGACTGATACTATCAGATAAAGTGCCAGATAAGCCGCTGTTCTGAGAACCGCACGTCCGAGTCTGTGATGTCCTCAAGCATCTTGCCAAGCATTAGACCACATGTGCGCATAAAACCAGAGGCGGACTGTCTGGTATCCGCTACTCGCTTTGTTGTAGTTTGTTCCGTTTGCGGTTTGTAGATGCGATCGATCAAGCTGCACCTCTTTGCGTCGGACTGTAGGAGCTCCACGTATAGTTTCGGGCGTCCCATTGGTTAAAGCAGATGGCTCAACGGGTTAAGGCATTAGCCTTGAGGACGGAAGGTTGTGAGTTTAAACCCTGACTGTGGCTATGTGATTGTGTCCCTGGGCAAGGCAATTCACCCTACTTGTCTCAGGGGGATTGTCCCTGTACTTACATTGTAAGTCGCTTCGGATAAAAGCGTCTGCTAAATGAAAAATGAAGCTTTAAAGCAGCTTTTTGCATTACAGTTTAACCTGTTTTCTTCCTTCAGTGAACCCATGTCAGTTGCTCTAAGCGGTGCATCTGTCATGTGCGGCGACCTGCTCTGGCAGCGTCTCGTCGAGGCTGTTTTCCCGCTCATCAGGAGTGACAGTAATTAGATTTGAATTCAGAAAAGTCTCCGTGATCGGCGGCGCCTCATTATCACCTCGGTTGATAATAAGAAGCGCGACTCTCCGCCTCTCTGCTGTTCAATTACGAGCTTGGTTACGCTGCGCCGGGTCCCTTTATTTCACCTGAGACGGCTGCTGTCACCCCCGTCTGCGTTCTCACAGGGCTGCTTATCTCACTTAGCATTTATCGCTAAGGAGGAGCGGGGGTGATACTAAACCCCTGTTATCGTCATGCCAACGCCTGGCGCTTTTGTTCTGCTCTGATCCAAAACCAAGGGAATGAAGAGGAAAAAGGTGCCTGTGTGATGCCACCACACTGTTTTGACACAGGCGAGAGACGTGTTTAAGGGGAGGAAACGGTGAGGAGACAGAAAGTGGGAGCTGGGGAGGGGGGCGGTGGGAAGGTGGTTGAGTGGTGGTGTGTGGTGGAGGTCTGTGGTATTGTCTGGTTGCGATAAGGCTAATGCCCGCAGTGCTGAGCTGGGTGGGACTGGGTCCTCTGTCTCAGGAGGGTTGAGGAACCTCTGCCTGAGTATGACTGTCGCCATGGTCACAAAGCCATGGGCTGAGTGATGCTGCTGTCTGCTATCTTTCCCTTACCTCTCTCTATTCTGCCTCACCGTCTTTCTCTCTCTCTGTTTCCCATTTTTATTCTCTCTCTTTGCCTCCGGCTAATCTTCTCTCCACTCGTTCCTTATTCTCTCCCAGTCTCACTACCTCTCTCTTTCTCTCTCTCTCTCCCTCTCTCCCTCTCTCTCTCTCTCTCTCCCTCTCTCTCTCTCTCTCTCTTCCTTTCTATCACCAGCATTCCATCTTCTTCCCCTCGCTCTTCTCTCTTTTCTTTCTCTCTCTCTCTCTCTTCCTTTCTATCACCAGCATTCCATCTTCTTCCCCTCGCTCTTCTTTCTCAAGCCCTCTTCCCTCTCTCTCCCTGTCGCCATCCCTGTGTGTCTTCTATTCCCTCTCTTTCTCTGCCCACATCTCCTCTCTCCCTCTGTTTCCAGTGTACTGCACCGAACACCTGTCTCCCCTTGTAGCCCTCTGGCCCCCAGCCCCCCTGGGTCTACATCACCTAGGCCAGCCAACCTACTGGGCAGACATGATGTCCTTTAAAAAAATAAAGTATTCTGAATCTTTTCACAAAGCCTTCGACACATTCTCACATGCGCGCACACGCTGTTCAGGAAGGTGAAAAGTCAAGGAGAGATCAGATGATAAGAAAAATGTGTTTTCTGTTGCAATATTGAACTGGCTTTTAAGTGCAGTGAATAGGTTGACCAACCCCCAAAAAAGGAAAGTGTCTGACAGGCGATTCTGGTCTAACATCTTCTCTAATGTTCCCACCACCCCTGCCCCCCTGCCCTCCTGCCCCCCATCTCCAGGTGACTAAAATGTTAGCGGTGGTTGTGATCCTCTTCGCCCTCCTCTGGATGCCCTACCGGACGCTGGTTCTCATTAATTCCTTCGTGGCCACGCCCTACCTGGATGCCTGGTTCCTGCTGTTCTGTCGAACCTGCATCTACGCCAACAGTGCCATCAACCCTGTGGTCTACAACCTCATGTCTCAAAAGTTCCGCTCTGCCTTCCGCGGGCTGTACCGGTGCCAGAGTCAGGACAGTCACCAGCGGAGGATGTCCTTGGTGCTGACCAACTGCAGCACTCTCAGGGAACCCAGGACCCCCCAAAAGACCAGCAACGGAACCAATGGGAAGGCCCGTAGAGTTACCATGAACTCGACTAACCACAGAGACTGTAACCCAGAGGGTTCAGGTGACCTTTTGGCCTCCTCAGCCAATGAAAAGAAAGACAGAGATCCAATCAATAGCTCAGCTGCCTATGGTAAAAAAGATCTAGAATCTACTGAAACCTCAGTACCCAGTGAAAAATGTTTGGATTGTATACATACCTCCTTAGCCAATGATACGAGAGGTATGGATTCTATGGATGCTTGTTTAGCCAATGACACTAGAGCTATTAATTCCATGGACAACTCTTCATCCAATGAAATAGGAGGTACCGATTCTATTGAAACTTCATTTTCCAATCAATCAAGAGGGATTTCTTCTATGGACTCCTCAGCCAATGACACAAGAGGTTTCGAAACTTTGGAAACATCCTTAGCCAATGACATGAGGGGTATTGAGACCTTGGAAACTTCCTCAGCCAATGGCACAAAAGGTATTAAGACTTTGGAAACGTCCTCAGCCAATGACACAAGAGGTATTGAGACTTTGGAAACGTCCTCAGCCAATGACACAAGAGGTACTGAGACTTTGGAAACTTCCTCAGCCAATGACACAAGAGGTATTGAGACTTTGGAAACTTACTCAGCCAATGACACAAGAGGTATTGAGACTTTGGAAACTTCCTCAGCAAATGCCATGAGGGGTATCGCTTCTTCAGTTATCTCCATAGCCAGTGATGAAAGGAATATAGATCCCAACAACATTCCCTCAGCCAATGACAAGGAAGAGTTCATTCCTGAAGACATCTACCAAGAGTCTCAATCAAGGGGGGTCGACACTTACCCTGGAGAGGACAGTGAAAACTGTCTCCATGACGATCCCAAAGCCCTTCCCAGGAAGACAGAGAGGTGTGGGGAGGGGCTTAGCCATACTGTCTTATAGAACCTGTCAGCATTTAGAGAGTTTCAAGATGCAGCTGTCGACCACAGTCCAGGAGGACACAGCCATCTGTACATACAGCCCTCTTCTTAATTACAACTCTTCTTCTGTGGTTTGTTTATCATCCACATCTTTCTTTAGTTTGTTTATCCAATATGTGACATTGAGGACATGGGAGTTTCTTTACCTGTACCGGCTGAGAAAAACCCCTCCTTGTCATCCTCATTATCATCACCATTATTATCATCACCATCCTCACTATCAGCACCATCCTCATTATCATCACCACCATCACTATCATCTCCATTATCATCCTCATTATAATCACCATGCTCATTATCATCATCCCCATCATCATCCTCATTACCATCACTATCATCACCATCATCATCATCCTCGTTATCATCACCATCCTCACTGTTATCACCATCCTCATTATCATCACCATCAGTTTAAACATTCCCACCATCATCCTTGTTTTCATTATCATCATCATCAACAACATTTTGCAGCTTGTTAATTCATTTTTTTTTATTAACTAATATTAATGATGTTGAAAAGAACATGCAGTGTTATCATTGTGATTCTGTAGTCAAACGGTGAGAGAAGCGTCGGTAGGGGGTTATCCTTTTGGGTTCTAACTGAACTCTGCTTTATAACGTTTAAACGGCTGTCTGTTCAAATAAGCCTTAAGCTTATATTAAAATGTGTGTATCTGTAGATAATGTGTGCCCTGTGTGTAAGGTGTGTGCATGAGTCTGTGTGTGTGTATGTTTTTGGAGATTATACTGTAAAGGTATTTCTGCTCAGCCTTATTTCTCAGAGCTCTAATTGTCTGTGCTTAATTACCTGTCAAGGCCTCTCACGAACATCCCATTGAAGAGTGGCCATATTAAGAGTCAGGCTGGATAGTCACACTCCTTCCCATTACTGGTCTATTCATCTGCTGGGGCGTGGATACTGCCTTTTGGTTTTCACCCGTATTTAACAGGCAGTCAAATTCCACTTTTCTTTTTGGTCCCTCGCTTCCCCCCTCGCTTCCCCCTCGCTTTCATCTTGGCGCAGCCTCTCATTCGCTCTCGAACCGAGATGAGCGGAAAACAAAAGCGGGAGCATCTGCTGTCAGAGGTGCGAGCGTAGGAGCAGCGGCGGTTTCTCTCCCCACGAGGAGCACGCAGGGCTGGGAGGCCTGCTGTGGGGCTGCAGAGAAACACAACATCGAACACTGTCTGTAATTACAAGCTTTTCAGATCCCAGCTGAAAATACATAACAAGAACTCCTATCTGTAATTAGAAGTGTTTGGATCTGATAGTACTCTGGAGCGGAGACAAGGAAGAGTGCTGGTTCCCTTTTTTTTGGGGGGGGGGGGGGGGGGGGGGGGGGCTGGTGTGATTTAGCTGGTGTTCTTTTGAATCTTAAAGACCTTTGATGTCGTGTCATTAGCGAGTGCTTTGTGGCTAAATTATTGTCAGAGCTCTACAGATAAATCTATGCTGTTTATTGTAATGGTGAACTAGCTCTGTGTGGTGGGGCGTGCATGTACAGTAGCTCTAAGTATACGTGAACATGTAATAAAATTTTATGAAACTTTCTCATTTCATCCCAGTTCTTATTTCTTGGTAATGTTTTTTTCACATATTTTTTTTCAAGGGACATAAGTGAAGATGGGAAAAGCTTTCACAACTATTTCATTGGCTGATCTTAGGCAGAACTGGTTGTGAAATGGACTTCACAGCGGTGAATCAAAGAATAATTTATTTTTCTGTTGCTTGATTCATGGGGGTGCTGGTGGGGGGGGGGGGGGGTGTTCATCATGTAAGTCAGAATAAAGGAGCGTTCTTGACTTGACTCATACCACTTTTGCCATTTCAGCTCAAGTCATTCTCTGATGACATTCTGGGCGTGCTGTAGGTTCGCTCAGTTCACATTATATGTGTACAGTATAGAGAGAGACCCCGAGGGAGACATTAGACCCATCTGGCTGTCCAATCTCAAATGCTCTATGATTTCACGAGAAGTAAATCACAAATATTACAGTTCTCTTCTCACAAAAACGTTTTCTTTCACATTGAGAGTGCTCACTACTCACATCATGGGTAAAGTGCTGTTGTCAGTGACTAACATTGTTTACCCGAGTCAACGAACAATAATAATAGTTGAAATGATTATTTTTATACAATAATGGCAGTTAATACACTTCTACACGGTAATGATACTTTGAAAAGGGTATAAAAGATCGTGCGTTTCCTCCAGTGTTGTGGCCGCTGAAGGTCTGGCTGCAAATTGACGTATATCCATACGTCAGCCGATTGGAGAGAGCTACACCAGACTAGAAAAACCACAATATAAAACAGATCAAACACAATAGAGCAGGGGTGGGCAATCCTGGTCCTCGAGGGCCACTGTCCTGAAGGTTTTAGATGTTTCCCTGTTCTAGCACACCTGATAATAATGATCAGGCTTCCACAGAGCTTAATATAACAACCTGTTGATTTGAATCAGGTGTGCTGGAGCAGGGAAACATCTAAAACCTTCAGGACAGCGGCCCTCGAGGACCAGGATTGCCCACCCTTGCAATAGAGCGTCTGCAAACAGTATCTGAAGCATGGAGGTCAGAGGGTGGGTTTCCATGGGGAATTCAAGGATAACCGAAGAATAACAGAAGTAAAAGCCAATCAACAAGTGTTTAACAAAATAAGCAAACTCTCAGTTCCAAGTCATTTATCATGTATCAGTCAGCCTCGATCAATCAGGTCTGATCTCCAGTCACCGGCCCCTCACAGCCTTGACCCCCAGGTGCCAGATTCTGACAAGCTCACTGATTGGCTGTTATTATATATATATATATATTATATTATATAATGTATTGCGCCTAGACTACAGCATACTGAGGACATGATGAACTGTCCACAGGCCCTGGCCAATAAACTACCAAAACATTTGTTCAGGGCCTCGCAATTGGTCCGGCCTCCAGCTCCTCCAAACTATCCTTGTCCATATCCATATAATGAGCCAATCATTTGTTGTAGTTTTTTTCCCCCTAATCAAAGGCTACTTCAATTTGTCCACCTTGATTGCCCCTGACACTGTGTTTGTTTCATGACCCCCCAAAACCAGAGGGCCCCTGCCTGTCCCCCACACCTGTCCTTCAATCAACAAGGTTGGTCAAATAGCAGAAATACAAAGCATATCACAAGTAGAATCCCGGAATTTTTAATTGCATGCGTTTAAACACAATACAGATAGTTCCTCCATTAACACGACTGCCAGTATTCACAATAACGATTAAAAAAAACATTTTCTATCTAATGTTGTGTTTTAAAGTAATTAGCAGGGTGAGTACCTGCTCTGTAACACAGCTGGGTGTCTGTCAGTGTGTGTCCGCGTATGTGCGCATTTGTCTGTTTTGTGAGCGTGCGTGCATGTATGCGTGCTCGTTTGGAACGCACGGTCGTGTTACGGTAATCAGAGACTTTATGCGCGCGTGTGTGTGTGTGTGTTGTGTATGTTAGTAGTGTGTTTGTGCGGCAACAGTGTCACCGAGATTAAAACAAAGAAAGTCGAAACCCTTTCAGCAGCAGTACTAAGCGTTCACTTGAACTGCTCATAAACTCCACATGCACATCGGGATCAGCAGCTAATCTGAATTGTAAATTGTCTTTGTAAAGTGCTCTAAAATGGAAGTGGACAACGTTGAATATTTACATGGATAAAACCTGTTGCATTAGCACTCCATATTTAAATGCATATAATGAATGGTGTTTTATTCATATTCTATCGCTGTCATTTCTCAGTTAATCGTGGCTTTCTCTCCCAACGGATTTAACAGAATGAATGGAAAAGGGAAAGAGAAGCGTTGTGGAAAAGAGTGAGAAAAAAGGAGAGAGAAAGAGAGAAGACAGAAAGAGAGAAAAGGAGAGAGTGTGAGGGGGAGTGAGAGAGAGCGAGAGAGAATAAAGTGAGTCTCTCCTCTCCTCCTCATATGGTTTTAAAACTGAGTTTGGGGGTTGGAACAGGAGTGATGGCCGTGAGAAGTGGAGGATCTGGGTCTTACTGGGCCTTACTGGGTCTTAATGGGCCTTACTGGGTCTTACTGGGTCTTACTGGGCGCCCCTGGTTATTTTGTGCTCCGTGTGGCACACATTAATGATCTGATCCAGCCTGCCGCTCCTCACCATGTCAATTCCATTAGATATGCTCCAGAGGCCAGGCTCAGTCAGCCTCCAGCCCACCTGCCACTCACTCTGCCTGGGTAGTTCCCAGACACATGCTGCCCCTACGCTGGAGACCTGCAGGAGACTTCAAAACCGCTGGCCAGGAGAGGAGACCCTGCAGAGTGATGGGGATGGGAGATAGGGGGGTGAGAGAGAGAGGAGAGGAGAACGATGGATGGATGGAGCAAGTAAAGGAGAGGGGGAAAGAGAGAGATGTGACAAACACCAGCAAAGCTCCAGAGGATGGCAGGTGAAGGGGCCTGTGTGTGTTGGAATCAGCAAACACTGCACGGTGAAACGAATACCTCTTTTTCGAAGAGTTTCGTTTCGTTTCAACACGGCGCTTTGATACCTGGTGTTCAGATCCGTCCTCACATCTCAGCGTAATGACGGAGTCGTGCCGTCTGCAGCGGTGACATTCAACAGCTGGGTGTCTCCAAGCGATTCACAACCGGGGATGCTAATGGGTCTAGCTGAGCGGTAGCTTAGCATTTCACTGCACAGCAAGCGGTCACAAGTTCAAATCCCCCACTTCGTCACTGTGAATGAAATGATTTGTTAAATGAAACCATTACTGCATTACGTCCTAAGTACTCCCCCCCGTGAACCCGGTTTATTGTGCACAGCAGTGAGTGATTTGTATGTTACTGCTCTGCTCTATCTTACCGCGTGATTAGGGGAGTCGATGTTGTTGTAGCCCTTCCTTGTAATCTGCGCCTCCAAAACGACGTTACGCTGCACTTAAGATACAATATTGTTGTCTTCAACTGTACAATTTTGTCATATTGTCGTGGAGACTCTGTTATTGCACTGTACCTGTGTTGATGCACTGTGTCGTATAAAATATTAGTTCCTTGGCAATAATAAAGGACTGTATTACTCGTAGAAGTGTGCACTTTTAGAGCTTCATACGCTGCACTTAATACATATGGACCGGTACCAAGTCATTCTGGATAAAAGCATCGGGTGATTCATTTAATGACAAGGTATCAGTGAGCTGTCTGTCTGTCCTGCCAAAGCCAACAGGCAGGTGCCCTTCATACAGCTGTATGTCTGTCCTGAATTATTCAGCATGGACGTCCTGATGTTCGGTGTTATCTTTAGACTTCATAAAGGGGGGCAGCAACACATAAACACACACACACACACACACACACACATATATACATACATGCAGCTGTTAATATTCTAGATGAATGGGCGGCACCGCAATGTGACAATCCACAATTGGTCAGAAGTATAAAAAACGAAACAGTTGCGCACATCATTTGAAACAACAATAACATCGTGTGGCTCATGAGCTACTTTCCCTGATGAAGGTCACCATCATGGTCATCTCATAGAGTCCCCTGACTGCCCTGGGTCCAGACCAGGATCTGATGGGTTTCTAAACCAAGGAAAGGGGGAGGGAGGATAGGGGTGGGGTAAGGGGAGGGGAGAGATAAGACACACACAAACACATCCCAAATGTCAATGAGGACAGTAGACGGAATCAAAGGCTTTTTCATCCCCTCTGTCTGTAAACATGGGAGCTGGTAACTGTTGAAGTCTTCCATCCGTCCCACTTTTCTGTCCATCTTTCTCCTTCCTTCCTTCCTTCCTTCCTTCCTTCCTTCCTTCCTTGCTTCCTTGCTTCCTTCCAACCTTCCTTCCTTCCTTCCTTCCAACCTTCCTTCCTTCCTTCCTTCCTTCCTTCCTTCCTTGCTTCCTTCCTTCCTTCCTCCTTCCTTCCTTCTTTCCTTCCTTCCTTCCTTCCTTCCTTCCTTGCTTCCTTCCTTCCTTCCTTCCTTCCTTCTTTCCTTGCTTCCTTCAAACCTTCCTTCCTTCCTTCCTTCCTTCCTTCCTTCCTTCCTCCTTCCTTCCTTCCTTCCTTCCTTCTTTCCTTCCTTCCTTCCTTGCTTCCTTGCTTCCTTCAAACATTCCTTCCTTCCTTCCTTCCTTGCTTCCTTCCTCCTTCCTTCCTTCCTTCCTTCCTTCTTTCCTTCCTTTCTTCCTTCCTTCCAACCTTCCGTCCTTCTTTCCTTCCTTAATTCCACAATCCACTTCCCTTCCTTGCAACATTAAACCTTCCACAGGATGTAGAGCAGGAAGAGATGGAGACAGGAAGTGAAGTCATCAGCGGACCTCTATAAATAGGCACCTAAGTCGTTGATAATTCATAAGCAGCACTGTAGAAATCAGGGCCGGAAGCTTTACTACAACGAGGGAGGCAGAACACGGAACGTGCTGGGGGGGGGGGGGGGGGGGTCATCTCGGCCGGTCAGGCCTCCGAGGGGGGCCAGGCAGAGGGGATGGGGGGGAGTTGCATGGTGGTGGTGGGTGGGCTCATGAGACTAATTTAGAAGGGCCCTCACAGGGGGTTTGGAGGAAGAAGAGTGGGGGGGGCTACTCAGAATCACACATTTAATAAGCCATTATGAAATACCCCTGCAGCCAAATGTGGCAGTAATTCATTGAGTTTGTGTGTGTGCGCTTGTGTGTGTTTTAAGGGTTCATTGACACAGATGCAAATGTCATGGCTTGCTTTGACATTTCCTCTCTGCAGGACCCCTGGGGAGGAATGTTCCCAGTGCTGTTTCAATCACACCAGCAGCCTGCAGGACCCTGTTTACCTGTGTGTGTGTGTGTGTCTTTGTGTGTGGGTCTGTGTGTGTGTGCATATACAGTGTGTGTGTGTGTGTCTTTGTGTGTCTGTGTGTGCGGGTCTGTGTCTGTGTGCATATACAGTGTGTGCGTGTATGTGTGGGTGTGTGTGTGCATATACAGTGTGTGTGTGTGTCTTTGTGTGTCTGTGTGTGCGGGTCTGTGTGTGTGTGCATATACAGTGTGTGTGTGTGCGTACAGTTTGTTTGGGTCCAGATTCCCCTTCGGATGCAGGTGTGCTTGTAAGATCATGCCCTTGTTCTTGATTTACAGACCTCAAGGACACGATACATTTCTACACTGTTTGCTTGAAAGAATGTCAGAACGAAAGAAGAAAGAAATAATGTTTTTTGCTGAAAACATGCCACTTAGCTTGGAAAATGGTCTCACTGTGTCATTGTGTACAGTTCAGGAAGCTTGGCAGGGGTTTGAAGGGTAGAACAGGACTCTCATTGGTCCAGCTCCACTCACGTGAACCTTAGATAATATTCTTAACCCTGACGCGACCTTGCATCCTTCAGTCATACGTTCCACTTGATTAATTATTGCGTCTCCAAATTTACATCATCATTAGCTGTTGATGCGTTCGTGTCTTTGAAGAGACCGTTGTCTGCCGTGGCAGTCACGCAGCTGAGAGGGCCAGCTGTGGGTGGATCAAAGGCCCTGGACGGCCCCTGAGGGCCCCTGAGGGCCCCTGAGACCAGAGGCTCTGGAGGAGCTGGAGGGCTCCTCATGTTGTCCCTCCCTCCTTTCAGACAGCCACTTTACTGACACTAGCATTCATTCAGCACACACACCTCCACACACACACACACACATACACACACACACACACCTCTTCATACAAATCCACTGTAGATGGAGCACAATGTGCATGGGTGCAAACGCAATGACCACATTCACACACACACACACACAGATCAATACATACACACCCATGCACACACAGGCACACACATGCACTCAGACACACAAATACCCCCCCCCCCCCCTCTAATGTAAACAGGTGACATTACATGCACAAGTGAAAAACCAAAACATTATATTTGCATACATTATGAATAGATTGAAATATACAAGCAGGCTCACACACACGAGCGAAGCCTAGTTCAGAGCGCCCAAAAATAAACGCACACGCACATAATACATATATGCACAGGCACATGCAAACAAACATTGGGTCTCGGTAGACCACAGGATCTGATGTCGGTGTTTCCCACCAAGCAGAGATCGATGCTTCCAGTTTCATGTCCACAAAAGAAGCCCTCAGCCACAGAACAGCTTCATGTGCCAATTTAGCCAAGACCCAGAATGTTCCTCAGCTGTACTTTACTGTTCCAGACCGGAGCAGTGTGCTCTCATCAGCCATCTCTCCGTATCAGCAGGGCTCCACCTTACCAGGAACGCTCCGGCCATACTCACTAGCCCTCAGCTATAGAAAGCCCTGAGAGTCACTCCTGGTTAATCCTTCTGTATTGCTTAGTGATTCAAATAAAAGGCTTTCAATTGGGGAGGGTCTGTGTGTTGTGTGATTTGTTGAGGAGCAGATGATTGAAAGAGAGAAAGGGAGGGTGAGAAAGAGGAGAAACAGAAAGAGACAAAGAGTGAGAAAGAGAGAAGGAGGGGAGAGAAACAGAAAGAGTGAGAAAGAGAGAAGGAGGGGAGAGAAACAGAAAGAGTGAGAAAGAGAGAAGGAGGGGAGAGAAACAGAAAAAGTGAGAAAGAGAGAAGGAGGGGAGAGAAACAGAAAGAGTGAGAAAGAGAGTGAAAAGAAAGGATGGAAGGATCTGTAGAGGATTGAAAGGCCCAAGGCTACATGCGAGCGGGCGTTGAAGCCTAGCAGGATGTAATTACCCTGGCTGTGAGGGGTGAGCTAGGCTATGTTGCTTCACAGTGGTCTATCAAGGCTAGCGCTGGGCAATGAAGAGGAACACGCTGACTCAAGGTTAATAGCTGTTTAAGAGCACTTCAGCCAGTTACAATTTGTATCAAAGGAATGATAAAACAATATAAACACTAATATAAACAGTATTAAAATTGGGGATGACCATTA
>CM059318.1:3229587-3312246 GCA_030340685.1 Protosalanx chinensis | reverse complement strand
GGTTCTGTCCTGCTAAGGTCGGTGGTGTAAAGCTCCACTACAGGCTGCCGTTTGCCGACTGGTACGCGCCTCCATGTCTGGAAGGTACTGCAAAGTGATGGTTGTCGCTTATTAGCTTGTGGCGTTAGTTTGACCGCACATGGTTTCATGACTCCTGCCCCATAATGCCGGTTTGGGACAGCAGTGTAGTGAGGAGGGGATGACCGGATCAGAAATATGAAAACTATTTCATTCAGACTTATCATGTCAGTGTCTCTCTCCCAGAGAGAGAAACAGGGAGACACAGAGACAGCGAGAAAGAGAGAGAGACAGAGAGAGAGACAAAGAGAGACAGAGACAGAGAGAGAGACAGAGAGACAGAGAGACAGAGAGAAAGAGAGAGAGAGAGACACAGAGAGAGAGAGACACAGAGAGAGAGAGACACAGAGAAGCAGAGACAAGAGAGGAGGAGAGGCGGGCAGGAGGGCGAGGGAGGGAGAAACTCTGTGTAATCTATCAAGGTCAGTTACTGGGCCATGAACAAACAGAATGTTGTTAAAGTCTGCTGGTGCAGTCCCAACCGCCTCTGTCTGTCTCTGTCTCTGTCTTTGTCTGTCTCTGTCTCTGTCTGTCTCTGTCTCTGTCTTTGTCTGTCTCTGTCTCTGTCTTCTCTGTCTCTGTCTTTGTCTGTCTCTGTCTGTCTGTCTTTGTCTGTCTCTGTCTTTGTCTCTGTCTTTGTCTCTGTCTCTGTCTGTCTCTGTCTGTCTCTGTCTGTCTCTGTCTGTCTCTGTCTGTCTCTGTCTGTCTGTCTCTGTCTGTCTTTCTGTCTCTGTCTGTCTTTCTGTCTCTGTCTGTCTGTCTCTGTCTCTGTCTCTGCCTGCCTGCCTGTCTGTCTGTCTGTCTGTCTGTCTGTCTGCTAACACGTCTTTCCATGTCAATCAGACTACTGTGTAATATTTTCTGCCAGACCAGGAGCCAGAAAACCGAGAGATAGACAGGGCGAGGGTCAGACAGACAGACAGACAGGAAGTGTGACATCATGGTATTCTGATCCAGGAAGCAGTGGTGGAGGGAACACAGTGGAAAGGAGGTGGAAGGAGAAAGGAGGGGCAGAGAGGGGGAAGTGCAGGTGTACTGAAAGAGGGGAGAGGGTGAGAGAGAACGGGTGAGAGAGAGAGAGAGGGTGAGAGAGAGAGGTGAGAGAGAGAGAGAAGGGGTGAGAGAGAGAGGGTGGGAGAGAGAGAGGGTGAGAGAGAGAGGGTGAGAGAGAGAGAGGGTAGGGAGAGAGAGGGTGGGAGAGAGAGAGGGGGGTGAGAGAGAGAGGGTGGAGAGAGAGAGGGTGAGAGAGAGAGGGTGAGAGAGAGAGAGGGAGGGAGAGAGAGAGGGTGAGAGAGAGAGAGGGAGAGAGGGTGAGAGAGAGAGAGAGGTTTGAGAGGAGCTGAGAATGTGGATGAAAAGTAAATGGGTTAGAGGATTTGGCTGTGTCGTGTATCCATAGGTGATCTCCCCTGTATCTAACTGGAACGATCAGTGATAAAAACTCGACCTGGAAAGAACTGGAACTGCTAGTACTGTCTGTACGCGCACACGCACACACACACACACACACACCCTCTCCCTCTGCCTAGTACTGGATGGAGGGGTGAGCCTTCAGAACCTTGACGATGACAGCACATGTGTATTTGTGCGTCCGGAACATCTCGGACGGATCTCTCCACAGCAGTCCACTCCCAGAAGCCTCGCTGCCTTGCTACACAGCCACGCTCTCTAATCCGGCCCCCCACCCCTCAGCCCCCAGCCCCCATCCCTCTCCAGCAGCCCACAAAGAGAGAGAAATTAAAGGAGGAGAGGTTTTTCTCCCTCGCCCCACCCTTTCTAGATAGAGGGGAAGGGGAGGAAGAGGTTGAGAGAGAGAGAGAGGGGGGAGAAAGAGAAAGAGAGAGTGAGAGAAGAAGAAGATGAAGAAAAAAACATAATTTATCTGTGTATTATCAAGAAAGGCAGACACTTTAATCAGTCGGCTATGAAGTCAGTATTTCCATCCTTATCTGTCGCAGGAGTGGAAATAGAGAGCAGATAGCGAGCAGGGAACCCAGCGGTGGGCAGGAATGATAATAGGGGAGAGAGGGCTGGCTATTGGAGCGCTGTGTCAGCGCTATCTGCACCCATTATCAACAGCTTTATCCTGCCTCACATCAGCACCGCTGTAATGGGGCCAGTTCAACTTTCCACATTATCATACCGTCAAGACCTGGCTGGCTGGGGGCTGGAGGTCTGGCTGGCGACAGAGGGAGAGCGAGAGGGGGGAGACGGAGAGATAGATAGGATTGGGGGGCGGGGGGGGGGAGGGACAGAGGCCGAGGCTGAGGAGAATGAGGGGGGGCCGAGACAGAAAAGAGGGAGAGAGTGAACGAGGGAGCGAAGAGTGACCGACCGACCGAGCGATGGACTGCGTGAAAGTGTGAGTGAGTCGGTGAGTGAGTCAGTGAGGCAGTGGGTGAGTGAGTGAGTGAGTCGGTGAGTGAGTCAGTGAGGCAGTGGGTGAGTGAGTGAGTCAGTGAGTGAGTGAGTGAGTAAGTCAGTGAGTCAGTGAGTGAGTCAGTGAGTGAGTCAGTCAGTGAGTGAGTGAGTGAGTCAGTGAGTGAGTCAGTGAGTGAGTCAGTGAGTGAGTGAATGAGTGAGTCAGTGAGTGAGTGAGTCAGTGAGTCAGTGAGTCAGTGAGTGAGTGAGTGAGTCAGTGAGTGAGCGAGTAAACAAGTGGAAAGAAATGAGAAGCGCGAGAACCGACAGATTGGAGTTAATGGCCGGAAACAGAGACGGAGAGCGGAGCGAATCGAGACGGAGAGAATGGATGGTGGGATGGACCAGGACGGTTTCAGAGGAAAGACAACACGCTGCCCCTCCATGCTGCTGTGTCTGATGCTGTGTCTACGCCGCGGGAACACAGACAGTCATCAGCACTGGGGGAGTCACAGTCAGACTAAATACCCCTCATGTTAGTACTGCTATACTGAACAGGTGGTACACTGAGCCTATAGAAGTGGACGGTAAGAGGGGGGATATTTTAAAACTTGAAGGTTAACTTCAATGTACAATGGAAAGGAGATATAGAGAGACACCCGCTCCCTGATAAGAGAGGGAGAGGGAGAGGGAGAGAGAGATGTTCAGGGGAGTGGGGGCTGGCAGGCAGTGACTTAGTATGGCTCGTTACTGCTCAGGTGGCTGGTGTGACTGTGAGGTCAGGGATCGCTGATGCCTTAGGGTCAGGGAGCGAGCCACAGGAAATGGCTCTGCATGGAATGCCTGTACTAAAAAACGGACCACAGGCAGGCAGACAGACAGGCAGACAGGCAGACAGGCAGATATATAAAGAGGCAGACAGACAGGCAGGCAGGCAAACAGACAGATACATAGAGAGGTAGATGGACAGGCGAGCAGGCAGACAGCCAGACAGATACACAGAGGCGCAGACAGACAGGCGAGCAGGCAGACAGCCAGACAGATACACAGAGGCGCAGACAGACAGGCGAGCAGGCAGACAGCCAGACAGATACACAGAGGCGCAGACAGACAGGCGAGCAGGCAGACAGCCAGACAGATACACAGAGGCGCAGACAGACAGGCGAGCAGGCAGACAGCCAGACAGATACACAGAGGCGCAGACAGACAGGCGAGCAGGCAGACAGCCAGACAGATACACAGAGGCGCAGACAGACAGGCGAGCAGGCAGACAGCCAGACAGATACACAGAGGCGCAGACAGACAGGCGAGCAGGCAGACAGCCAGACAGATACACAGAGGCGCAGACAGACAGGCGAGCAGGCAGACAGCCAGACAGATACACAGAGGCGCAGACAGACAGGCGAGCAGGCAGACAGCCAGACAGATACACAGAGGCGCAGACAGACAGGCGAGCAGGCAGACAGCCAGACAGATACACAGAGGCGCAGACAGACAGGCGAGCAGGCAGACAGCCAGACAGATACACAGAGGCGCAGACAGACAGGCGAGCAGGCAGACAGCCAGACAGATACACAGAGGCGCAGACAGACAGGCGAGCAGGCAGACAGCCAGACAGATACACAGAGGCGCAGACAGACAGGCGAGCCGCTGGTCTAGACCTCTTCTGTTAGAGTGTCTCCCTGGAGGCCAGGAGAGCAGCTCATCGTTCTGGACCATTGTCTATGACAGCAAGCTGTTCTTATCCTGCCTACACAGTCCAGCCATACCTGGACATTCCACACACACTCACACGCGCACACACTCACACGCGCACACACACAGACATGCACACACAACCACACACCCATACACACACGCACCACAGACACATACGCGCACACACACACACACAGACATGCACACACATCCACACACCCATACACACACGCACCACAGACACATACGCACACACACACAGACATGCACACACAACCACACACCCATACACACTCACACATTCACACACACACACACACACACACCCACAAGATTAGTAGCTAGGTTGTACCGTACTTATTTCTGTCTGGGTTTCCTAAAAGTTACATGTGCGCGCGCGTGCGAGCGCAGTCAGAGGCCCGGGTGCGCCATGCGTACAGCGTGTCGTCTCAGAGGGGTCAAGAGCAAGAACACTCCCTTCTCCTGTGTTCCGCCCGTATCTCGGGTAACGGCCGGGGGGGGCAGAGTCGTCTCCCCCCCCCCCCCCTCCTCCCCGGGCCGCTGTGTTTACCCAAGCACGTTTACACCCCGGGAACACGGCCCCTTAACACAGTAGGAGTAAATGGCTTCTCTTATCGCGGGAGGGGAGGGGGGGGGGGGGGGGGGGGGGGGGGGGGTGGGGGGTCTTGTCATAACAATGTCACACAAACGCGCGCACGCACAGGCGCACACCACACACACACACGCCTACTGTACCCTGAGCAACCGGAGGGAGAGTTTGACCGTCGTTCGGCTCCTAGAGATGGATCTTCTAGAACAGTGTTCCCTAACCCTGGTCCTCAGGGAACACCTGGCCCCGAAGGTTCTAGATGTTTCCCTGCTCCAACACACCTGATTCAAATGAATGATCATAAGCAGGCGTCTGTAAAACTGGATAAAGGTCCGTTCGTTTGAATCAGGTGTGTTGGAGCAGGGAAACATCTAGAACCTTCAGGGACGGTGTTCCCTGAGGACCAGGGTCTAGAGAGACAGACTTGTTTCGCAGAAGACCTGCTGGACTGGAACAGACAGGTGTAGCTGATGAATTCATGACGATTCATTAACGGACCTGGACAGTATACGGACTCCAGTAATGTTGTTTTCAGAAGTGTCTGTTTCGAAAAAGGTCATTCAACGGTTTGGTGTCGTGTACTTCTGAAACATGCCTCTTAGTGTTCCTCATTATGATTAGTGTAAACATATTAGCCCATTTATGGCCCCCACCTGCTGTTGGGTGCGGGAGGGGGGGGGGGGGGGGGCTTGGTTACCATGGTAACAGTGTGTGTCTAATGAGCACTACGGGATAAGAAGGCCTTCCCCAGCTTCTGATTCTACACCAGCACACACACATGCACACACACACACACACACCACAGACCACACACAGACACAGCACACACGCACACACACACACACACACCACAGACACACACCACAGACCACACACAGACACACCACACAGACACACGCACACACACCACAGACACACACAAGCACACAGACCACACACAGACACACCACACAGACACACACCACAGACACACACACAGACAGACACACACACACAGAGCCGCAGCAGTTACAGCCAAAGTCAACAGTGTTCCCCAGAGTGGTACTGTGTCAGTGGGTGTTTTCTCAGTGCTACACTCGGAGGTCAAAGGTGAAACAGTTTACAGCAACTGTGAGGGGCTGTGGGCTGGAGCGTTATAACTCAGGCCTCGCCCACACGCCTGCTAGCCGGCTCCCTTGGTAAACAGCAGGAAGGTGTAATAACTCATAAACACACCAAACAGAGACAGCTCTTCCTGTGTAACAACCCCTCCGCCCTCCCACACACAGGGCTGGGGGGGAAGACAGAACAAGCGTACCTTCCTCCGCCACCGAAAACTGCTAATGACGCCTGTTTGAGGAATGTGCTCAAAACAGGCCCCCAACACACACACACACACATACACAGATGCACAGATACACATACACGTCCGTAAAGACAACATCCTTCCCGCTAACTGCAGTGCTAGCAGGGTCTCTGCTGGTGAACCCACATCCAAAGAACATATCAAACACCATCTAATATCACACCCTGGAATCAACAGTCTTCTGCTGACGCTGGCTGTTCCACTCTCTCCCTCCTGCTCCCTCTCTCTCTACTCTCTCTCTCTCTGTGTATCCCTCTCTCTCCCTTTTCTCTCTCTGTCTCTCCTCTCTGTCTCACTCTTTTTCTCCGCTCTCCCTCACTCTCTCTCTCCCTCACTCTCTCTCTCGCTCTCCCTCTCTCCCCCTGTCTCTCTCTGACTCTCTCCCACAGCAGCAGAAACTTCTGCTCTTCATTATTTTACCACTCCTCATTCCCTCATTCCCCCCCCCCCCAAAAAAAAATAACCCACCCTGGAGAGAATTATTGAACACAAACATTTCCATGCATGTCACAGCTATCTAACACGAAATCTGGATGGAGTAATATGTGGTATTAGTTTTAATTAAATTAATCGACGACAATGCTTGTTGGGGGGGGGGGGGACAAGAAAGCAGAACAAGGGAGGGAGAGCGAGTAAAAAAAAATAAAAGAGAGAGAAGGAGAGAGACAGAGAGCATTGCATTCACACCTATCGCCTAATTATACGACAACATTAATCACATTAGAGGTGGAACTGATTGCCAGGGCGTGGGCGCGTGTGTTCCCTAACGCGGTGCTTGTTCTGGGTGTGAAGGAGCTGCTCCTGCCTGCTCCTGCCTGATAACAACTACAATCAGCCTGGACCATCTGTATCTGCTCCCAGGATCGAGCCCCACGGCTTATCAAAAGTTCACATCGAGCTAAAAGCAGAACAAAGAATGAAAAACACACAAGGAAATAAGCCACCAAGGCGCTGCGAGACTGAGTGAATGTGTGTGTGTGTGTGTGGGCAGCATAAATTATTCTCTCACTGTACAGCGCTAAACCCGTCATGTGACCCAGGGAGGTGAAGTCATGGACACATCCGACAACATCGACGTCGCTAAACAGAAGCGAGCTTCTGTAACACAACCATACAAAAAAGTTACAAAAGTAACACAACCATACAACCAACCAGTCTGCCCAAAGAAACCATCCCAAAGACCCTGAACTGAATGAACTTTTCCCGACCGCAGACCCACACAGTTTTATACCGAGAGCTCACAGGCGTCATTGTCACGGCTTGCTGAGGGAGGGAGGCCACGTGTGTGCATTATTAATGCTGACCTTTCACCCCCCCAAGCTTTATCAGTGATGTCACCGGAGCAGCATGAACAGCAGCCTTATCTGAGGATCTACTGCTGCTTATCAGCCTGCGATCAGCAGACTAGCACAGCCCCCCTATCGGCTTGGAGGATCTACTGCTGCTTATCAGCCTGCGATCAGCAGAGCTGCATTCATCTGTGAAGATCTGGCAGAGCCTAGAGGACAGGCAGCAAGCTGCTGTAATAACCAGCCAGACCACAACACAAGCTGCTGTAGTAACCAGCCAGACCACAACACAAGCTGCTGTAGTAACCAGCCAGACCACAACACAAGCTGCTGTAGTAACCAGCCAGACCACAACACAAGCTGCTGTAATAACCAGCCAGACCACAACACAAGCTGCTGTAGTAACCAGCCAGACCACAACACAAGCTGCTGTAGTAACCAGCCAGACCACAACACAAGCTGCTGTAATAACCAGCCAGACCACAACACAAGCTGCTGTAATAACCAGCCAGACCACAACACAAGCTGCTGTAATAACCAGCCAGACCACAACACAAGCTGCTGTAGTAACCAGCCAGACCACAACACAAGCTGCTGTAGTAACCAGCCAGACCACAACACAAGCTGCTGTAGTAACCAGCCAGACCACAACACAAGCTGCTGTAGTAACCAGCCAGACCACAACACAAGCTGCTGTAATAACCAGCCAGACCACAACACAAGCTGCTGTAGTAACCAGCCAGACCACAACACAAGCTGCTGTAGTAACCAGCCAGACCACAACACAAGCTGCTGTAATAACCAGCCAGACCACAACACAAGCTGCTGTAGTAACCAGCCAGACCACAACACAAGCTGCTGTAGTAACCAGCCAGACCACAACACAAGCTGCTGTAATAACCAGCCAGACCACAACACAAGCTGCTGTAGTAACCAGCCAGACCACAACACACGCTGCTGTAATAACCAGCCAGACCACAACACAAGCTGCTGTAATAACCAGCCAGACCACAACACAAGCTGCTGTAATAACCAGCCAGACCACAACACAAGCTGCTGTAATAACCAGCCAGACCACAACACAAGCTGCTGTAATAACCAGCCAGACCACAACACAAGCTGCTGTAATAACCAGCCAGACCACAACACAAGCTGCTGTAATAACCAGCCAGACCACAACACAAGCTGCTGTAATAACCAGCCAGACCACAACACAAGCTGCTGTAATAACCAGCCAGACCACAACACAAGCTGCTGTAATAACCAGCCAGACCACAACACAAGCTGCTGTAATAACCAGCCAGACCACAACACAAGCTGCTGTAGTAACCAGCCAGACCACAACACAAGCTGCTGTAATAACCAGCCAGACCACAACACAAGCTGCTGTAATAACCAGCCAGACCACAACACGAGCCAGCGCCAACACATCCGCCCATCTCTCTTCTCCTCTCTACCTCCTGTCCGTTACTTCTCCCCCTCTTCCACTCCTCCAACCCTGCCACCCCTCTCTCGCTGCTCTTATCATCCACACCTCTCCCCCCCCACCCCACCCCCCCACCACTACTTCCTCTTCCTCTTTTTTCGTCTTATTATCTGGAGGTCTCCCCCCCCCCCACACCCTTTCCCCCCCCTCCTCCAACAGCAGAAACATGACAGCAGACGACCATCCAGGCGAGGATTACAATGCGTGGCCCGTCGCCATGGCCCCCTGCATCTGTCTCACGCTCGCCGCCCTATCAGGAGGTAGCCATCGCTGCTTCCTTATCCGGCCTCCCATCTCAACGGCCTGAATACAAACCCAGAGATCCAGGCCGCCTGCCTGCCTGCCTGCCTTATCTCTCCCCCCACATCTAGGACGGGAGGGCCCTATCTGTCCTGGAGATCTCCACTGCTGAGGAAGATGACGCAG
This sequence comes from Protosalanx chinensis, assembly GCA_030340685.1. NCBI lineage: Eukaryota > Metazoa > Chordata > Actinopteri > Osmeriformes > Salangidae > Protosalanx > Protosalanx chinensis. Next base: position 3,302,953 of record CM059318.1, on the reverse strand, counting down.
ACAAACACGCGCTCCTGCCTGTGAGCCGCCCTGGACGGAAGACTACGGCAGTGCTGCTTCCAGGATATGCAATGTTGTGTTAGGGATTCGGCAACAGCCCCGGTCTTTCTGGTTCATTTTGAACTGAACTATGGTTGTATGTTATTTCAGTTACACTGAGGCCTACAGGTACAGGGTCTGGGCAATGAGTAATGACATGCTAATAACTTATGATGCTTTTAGTACACTACCAATATTGACTACCAAGGGAGAGAGCGGGAGTGTGAGAGAGAGATCCAGAGACAGACAGACAGACAGAGAGACAGAGAGAGAGCGCTCATGAGAGACACACAGAGAGAGAGAGAGACAGATAGAGAAAGCCAGATAGAGAGCCAGAGAGATAGATAGCTAGCTCGAGTGGACATTGCAAAACAACATGGTGGACGTAATGAAGCCTGGCGTCTTTATCACCACACTCCTCTATCAAAATGTCTGCCAAGGCACAAGAGAATCATGGGACTGAGCGGCTTTGGCTGTGCCACGTCAGGGAGGTCGGGGGGGTGGGAGAGAAGAGGCTGGGGGGTGGGCGGAGGCGGGGGGGGGGGGGGGGGGGGGGGGGGGAGGCTGGGGGGAGGGCTGATAAAGAGAAAGGCCATGACACCCCAGAGACAGGCAGGCCCGCTGTGCAGTGCTGTTATCAGGTCCAGGCTCTGGGATCCTTCCACCCCCCCCCCCCACGCCCCCCCTTCCCTCCCCCCACCGCCCCCCACCGCACCCTGGGAGCTCACATGCTGCTACGGGCCTCTATGGGAAACAGATAGCAGCCATGGAAGTGACCCATGCAGGCACTCTTAGCTGGGGCAATAGAAGTCAGGCCATTCACAACCACGTGTTGCAGAAGGTTCGTCTCTCGCTCTCTCTTTCTCTGTCTCTCTCTCCCTCTCTCTGTATGTCTCTGTCTCTCCCTCCCTCCCTCCCTCCCTCCCTCTCTCTCTCTCTCTCTCTCTCTCTCTCTCTGTCTCTGTCTGTCTCTCTCTCTGTGTGTCTCTCTATGTATGTCTCTGTCTCTCTCTCCCTCTCTCTGTATGTCTCTGTCTCTCTCTCTCCCTCCCTCCCTCCCTCCCTCCCTCCCTCTCTCTCTCTCTCTCTCTGTCTGTCTCTCTCTCTCTGTGTCTCTCTCTGTCTCTCTCTCTGTGTCTCTCTCTGTCTCTCTCTCTCTCATGCTTGTGTTTCTGAGAACTGTCTGTGAAGTTGGCTAATGATCCTGGCCCTGTGTGACCATCACAAACCAATATGGTCGATTCATCTCCCAACGTTTACGCAGTGCCGGGGCGACCGTTGTCTCTGTGCAAGCATTGTTCTTTGCTTTCTTTTTAAGAAGGCCTTTCAACTCCATCTCCAAGATACTGCTACTATGCTTATCGTGACGAGGGATCTATTCTGGATGGAGAACTAAAACACAGCCTGGCACCAGAGCAAAACGACTTCACAGCTCAGTGTGTGTGTGTGTGCGCGTGTGCATGTGCGTGTGTGTGAGAGAATGGGAAAAAGAGAGAGAAAGCGTGTGCCTGTGTGTGTGTGAGAGAGAGAGACGGGGAAAGAGTGTGTGTGAGTATGAGAGAGATGAGATAGGGAGGCAGAGAGAAAAAGAAAGAGAGAGAGAAGCAGTAAGAGAAACGGGTTAAAGTATTAATCATCTTATCACATGTCAGATCGTGAAGTTGCGATAAACCTTCACACGTTTCATAAACAGGAAGAGCTCGTCAAGCAAAGGAGACCCAAACGAGAAACCAGACCAGTAGCGAACCGAACCCCTTTTCAAGCGGACGCCCAGATGCATTATAGAGTTAAAAGGATAGATGAAAAAAAGATCCAATTGTGGGCCACTATCAGGAGGCCAGATCAGCCAGCCTCGCTATCTGACCCCCCCATCTCTGGAAAGAGAACTGAAAGCCGGGGGGAAATGCACCGCCAGCCTCGCTGCTGCCTCAGACAGAAAACAAATAAAAAAAGATCCAATTTTAATCCTTATCTCGGTTGAGATCGGATCGCCTGTTTATCTATGTTCACATCGCCTTTTTCAGAGAACAGTGACGTTTTTCACAACAGAATTCGACAGGAAACTACGGCTACAGTTCAGTTGCCATGGGACCAAACGGTTTTTGGGTTGTAAAACAAAAAGGAAATGTAACTTTGTTATTTTGTTATTTTAATAACGTGTTTCTCGTGAGAAGTTATTGGGGTGCTGCTGAGCAGGCCTCCACAACGTTACTACAATAACTCTGAAAAAGCTTATTAAAGTGTTATTCGTCGTATTAAGTCAAACAGCCTTTTGACCTGATATTATTATTCAAAATAAACTTGGAAAACTAAACAACTACAGGAATGAATACTGTGTGTTGTATGTCGATGAATCATGACAGGTTGACGCTGGTTGACTCATCGGTTGGTTATTAGTGCACATTGACACCATAAATAAGCTATTAACTTCAATGATAACGTTTGGATAAATGTGGGCTATTTAAAGACACAAAAATATTTATAGCCGACGTTATAAACTAAACTGGTTAATGATTTAAGTGCTCGTTGTTTTGGTAACAGATGGGGGGGGGGATTATCAACACCAAAATAAGCAATTCTACCACGATAATGACGCAAATGACCAAGCCTTGCATTTGTAACGCTGTTCAGGTGCACATTTGAATGTGAATGTTCAAATAATTCCCCCTTACGTTTGATTTGCCTGGGCTTGCTCTGTTTTCTCCGGGACATGGTCGTCCCCTTCGGCTCAGGTCTTCGATCCGATGAAGAGAGACTGATCTTCCCACGAAGAACTAGGACTGAGACGCAGCTTGATCTCCGGCTGGAGATCTCCGCATTGCCCTTTGATATTCTCGGACTTGAGCAGCTACCTGTGGCTGACTTGGGTTACTTTTCGAAGCCCTCCCAGATGTGCTCTCTCTCCCCGATCCTTCCAACCCTCCCTGCGGGTCCACAGCAGTCACTTCTCCGGTGTCCGTGATCACGGCGGAGCCGCCTTGAAAACAGGAACGTGCACCGCTGGAGAGCTGAATGTCCTAGTATTTGTCGCGTTTCTATGAAGTTGGTTTCCGTCCTGGATCTCCTATCGCTCTCTCTCAGTTGGCAAGCAGTTTCAATGGGAGCTGTAGTGTTTCCAGTAAGGCTGCACGAAGCCGCTGGAGTAGAGGAGCGCTGTCACGCCCCGGGAACGCCCCCCTGCCCCGGGAACGCCCCCCTGCCCCGGGAACGCCCTCTGCGTCCCTTGATGGGCGTAAAAGATCCGTGTTCAGTTCACTGTCAAGACGTTATCGTACTTATCTGGCAAAAGGCTGGGAATGGCCTGAAAATATTATGTGTTTTTTCATAATATAAGTCTACTGTGGAAATCTACAAAATACATCACATTGGCATCTTCCTTGCAAATTGAAACAGATGTTAAGTGTTTCCATTGTTGACATTTCCAGTAAAAGTGACCATAATTCAGCCTGTAAAATAAGAAAAGATTGTTTTTATCCACTTATGTAATTGTAAAAAAACTATGGTGGAAGTAGAATGGTATTAACCCTCCGGCCAGTAGACATGTGACAGTGCTGTTTACTACGCAATATTTCCATTAAAAAAGAGGATCGAAATAATAGTGCCAGAAGTAGGCTAACTTCTGAACAAACCCAATTCAAATCCCATGCGGGTTTTTCCCATTAAAAAGAAACAACGCAATGCTCCCATTCGAAACACTGGTAAATCAGTATGGTTCAAAAGCCAACACGAATAATTCACACAAAAATACAGTATAAGCAATGGACACAACTTCGAATATTTGATAGAAAACATTAAAAAAATATTTTAATGGAAGTGATTGGCTGCAAGGCATTTTGTGCGGCTAATATACTTAGCTGATACAACATTTGACTAGACTTGATCACATATTTGGCTGTCGTCTTTTCATGCCAAATGCATTGCTGCCATCTAGTGTTGACTAACAACTCATGTTCGGTTGGAGTGTGTATGTGTGTGCGTTTGCTACAAAGTGTGTGTGTGTGTGTATAAGTAGGCAGTATTCAGCAGGCTGAGCCAAATCTCTGTAAATCCGCCCAGGCTTCCTGTAGATCGTCGAGGCTGTCCATGAGCGTCATGACAACAGAGGAGTAGAAACAGCGTCTGTTCCTGTAAGGGGGGTACAGTCTGAACACGGCTGAGTTAGGAGGGTAGCTCAGGGGGATCCCCAGGTAGTTCAGACACATGCCAAGGTAGGCATCCTCAATGTAAATGGCTCGGACCTGTCTGGAAGCTTCCACCAGCTGCCCAGCAACATCCATGGAGAACACGTAGCCATTCCCGATGAAGTACGGCGGGAATTTAGGACTGGGAAAAACCATTTTGGGAATGTACCACTTTGAGGTGGGGTCCCTGACGACGTTGTTGTTAAGCCTGATAATGCCTGTGATGTAATCCCTGGTGGGGGTGCTCGGGGCGGCCAGCAGGCTGACCAGGTTGTGCACGTTGACAAACATGTCCGAGTCCACCTTCATGGCGTAGGAGGCGTTCGGGCAGCGGGAGCTCAGCCAATCCAGCATCATCATGGTCTTGATGGTCAGGTTGAAGTAGCTGTCCAGGAAGTCTCCCTGCAGCAGGTCCTGGTGCTCCAGGCTCTCTGTCTTCAGCTGCTCCTGCTGCCTCTCCACCTCCGCCCCACCTGGCAGGCCCAGCAGGAAGAACACGCGCACCGTCCGGCCCAGGATCACCCCCTCCTTCCCCCAGGTCCTGCGGATCACCTGCCTGGACTCCAGGTTCCCAGGAGCCACCGGCACCATCAGAACCAGGAAGGGAGCCTCGTGGCTCAGAGACTGATCCAGAACAAAGTGGTAGTTTTGTGGGTAGGCTACCTCGTAAGGCGGGATGGCTTTTCCGTGGTTGTTCTTGGTCAGAGACTGGGGATGTAAGGTGAAGTGTTCGGACCAGGGTTGGCTGAAGCTGTTGAACGGGGGCACGGCGACCAGGGTGAGGAAGACCAGACCTGCCGTCATCATCAGGAGGAGCAGGCCCAGGAACATAAACGGCAGACTCTCATTCCTGTCCTTGGCCTGAGGTTTATAACTGCACACATGCAGAGGAGAGGAGAGGAGGGGAGGGGAGGAGAGGGGAGAGAAGGGGAGGGGAGGGGAGAGAAGGGAAGGGGAGGGGAGGGGAGAGAAGGGGAGGGGAGAGAAGGAAAGGGGAGGGGAGAGAAGGGAAGGGGAGGGGAGAGAAGGCGAGACACATTTGTGGTCACATATTGAGGTTGATTAAACAACTGTCTGAAGCTTATTATGTGAGTCGTTCCAGTTAATATGACCATTCCCTTGGAGATGAGGGGTTGAAGATGGGACAGGAGGGTGAGGAAGAGGAGGGGGAGAGGGAGAGGAAGAGGAAAAGAAGGCAGGGGGGAAGAGTAGAGACAAGTCTGAGGTTACAGAGTAGGCTGTTTAAACAATTGTGTTTAAACACTTTAGATTGGAGTGGTTTTATCCGGTTAACTCCAGCCCTCCACTAAGTGATTACCATCTAGGAAGACATCATCCTTTTAGACTCTCCACAGGTTTCATCAGCCTGGGTCAATCCTTGGTAAATTACAAAAGTCCATTACCTTCTATTAAGGACAAGAAAAGACATAAAGTTACATTCGATTTGCCTACCCGCACAAATCATCAGAGCTTCCTCAAGTATTTACAGTACGCTTGATTTGATCAAGATTTGATTGGATCAAGTCAACCGAAGTACTTTACAAAATGTGTCAAATACATTTTCTTCTTCCAGATGGAAATCCAAACAGACTTACCAGTTTCCACTGGATCCTAACATGTTGAAGAAGAGAGTCTTGGGCTTCATGTCTGAGGGTTTCCGGCTGACTGAGTGCACCTTGGGTTTGTACTTATTCTCTGCTGTGACCCGTGTGGAGATGCTGTGGTATTGGTTAAAAAAGTAATCCTTAAGCCTGAAGATTATTGGGTTCTTTATATAGACGCTCAGGTGTCCAACTGCCATCGTAAGACAGTAAATGGGCTCATGTATGGTTTAAGGTGCTAAGTCATGAAGTTAGAAATGATGTTGCCAGTTTGCTTGGCTTGCTTTAGATTGTACAAGCGACCATGTTTGTAGCACAATGAAACCCTGACCCCAGGCACAGAACAAGGTTTCAGTCCAGCGTTGTCACATGTCCAGTTCCTCAGACTGTAGCATCAGAAAAGCTCAATCCTAAACTCCGACACATGGTTGTTTTGGCAAAGGGCAGGTGGACGTCATACCAGCGCCCAGGGAAGGATTCTCTTGGATTACAAACATTTAATCAGACCTGTTCGATTTCAACCCGATAACCCCAGTGAAAGAGGCCCTTGACATGGGTCACATCACACACGCACGCACGTATACACTCAAATATGCGCCCTCAAAGATATTTATGGATACACACAAACTCTACATTCGTCCTCCCTAACAGACTTCCCTGCTAGGGATCTGTGTGTTTTTGCATGAACTAGAATGTGTCACACTAAACTGCGCTTCCCGCAAGGTAGTCAAGTTAACGCTGCAGATTTATTTTTCTAATCATCTTTCTGGACACGTCATATTTGACCCCTCCAAAACACAGATCACTGATATATATAATATAATACAGCAAAGACTAAGTTTGTGTAGAGCAGTGGTCCCCAACCCCAACACTGTCCTGCATGTTTGACATGTTTCCCTGCGCCAACACACCTGATTCTAATGAATGGGCCATTATGAAGCTCAACAGAAGCTTTTTTAATTACCCTTTAATTGGGTGCGTGGGAAGGAGGAAACATTCTGGGGACCAGGGTTGGGGACCACTGCTCTATAATATGGGGACTGTACGTTGCTCCATGGTTGTAAATCACCCCTGGATGACACTTCCCATGAGGCCATAGTCCTGTGTTGTTTTGGCTCAACGTGCTTGAACAAACAGGGTAAACGTACAGAATGTTTACTGTAGGAGTTGACTGAGAAAGGTCTTTGACCTTTACGAGGTAAGGTCAAAGACCCCTGTTTGGTAAGAGAGACTGGGAGTTCAGGGGCATCCATTATCCAGGAAACCCAGGTTTAATCAATTGAAAACTTCCCAGGAATGCTCACGCTGTGATTTAATAGGATCGCTGAAGGGGTCGTAGTTTTGGAAAATGTGTGTGGGTGTGTTGCGTGCCGAGGTCATCGGTGGACACAGAACTATTTGTGTTATTGTAAACGGAGATGAGTCCTCTCTCTTTTTCTCTCTCGCTCTCTCTCTCGCTCTCTCTCTCTCTCTTTCTCTCTCTTTTTCTCTCTCGCTCTCTCGCTCTCTCTCTCTCTCTTTCTCTCTCTCTCTCTGTCTCTCTCTCTCTCTCACTCACTCTCTCTCTCTCTCTCTCTCTCTCTCTCTCTGTCTCTCTCTCTCTCTCTCACCCAGGACATGCCTCCTGTCAGCCGTGGGTGTTCCTAATTCCCAAAGTCATTAAGGCATTAAGAGAGAAGTCAGTACCAATTTAATACCAACTGTTTTATGGAACCTTGTTGTTGTTTTATTAAATGTCTTACTTAAATGAATGTTTGTATTTATTTTACCTTCGAAAACCAGCGAACAACTGCTCTTACAACAGTACAAAGCCTGGCTGTTGACTCAATGTAAATTCACCCCAAAGCCCATCCTTCAAAACTGTGTGTGTGTGCTTGCGTCTGTGCGTCTGTGTGTGTGTTTGTGTTCCAAGGGGAGGTCGCTGGTGAAAACTTCGGTAAGCCAGACAAGTCCCTTTGTGTTTGTTCGGACACGGTCGAGATGAGAACAGCTTTTCTGCTCCTGTGCCTGGCCGGTGCCTTCCTGCAGATGTCCCTGGGAGCTCCAGGTAACAACAGCCTTACCATTATCATTACAAGTCCCATCGCAGGTCACATGACGGCAACATTTAGAGGCTGCGTTCATGTAATCATTATTCCATTTGTATTATCCTTGCCTGACAGGACAGCACAGCAGTAGAGAGTGTGTTTAATTTGCTGTGGGTTCTTTGGCTGTGCAAGTTTGACCATCATTGACCGGAATGTTCTGAAGAGTTAGGTTTAAGCTACACTAGCTTGTAGATTGATAGAAATACAGGGCCTGCTCTTGCTCTTAAAATGAGAAAAAATGACCACTGATGCTGTCTTAGTGTGTCGATCATCCTCTCATATGGAGGTGTCTCACATTTACATAACATGTCGCATTGTATTGCATCATTTCAGGTACTGTAACGTTTGTGGATTGAAATTCATTTGAGGTCTATTTATTTGTATTTATTTTAGCCCTTAAATTACATTTTTTGAAATACATTGAATTGATTGATTACACTTTTAATTTTGTTGTACCTTGAGGCAATGACAAATAAAGTCCATCTACGTCACATGGTACACTGCTAGTGTGACTGTCCACTGTGATTGTCCCTGCAGCAGAGCCAGGGACGGTGGTTTCCCTGAAGGACGGAAGGATTCGAGGGTCTTATGTCCCCGTGAAGGGCACAGACAGGAGGGCGCAGCAGTACCTGGGGATCCCGTTCGCCCGCCCCCCTGTGGGGCCCCTGCGCCTGGCTGCCCCCCAGCCTCCAGAGCCCTGGGAGGGGGAGAGAGACGGCACCCTGCAGCCTCCCATGTGAGTGTTTGACTGCTGCGACCTTGAAACAAACCCCTCTGATGTTGTTGACCCAGGGAGCCTTTGATCACAAAGCTTTCTGCTTCTCTCTCTTCTCTCTCCATGTTTTTTTCTTTTCCCTCACTGTCTTGCTCTCCCTCTCTTTCTCTCTCCCTGTTTTTTTCTCCCTCCCTTTTTTTCTCCCTCCCTTCCTCCCCCTCCCTCTCTGTTTCCCTCTGTAGGTGTATTCAGGACAAAGCTGTGGCTCTAGAGGTGTTGAGGACCATGGCCCTCCAGTACACTCTTCCAGCCATTTCGGAGGACTGCCTGTATCTGAATATTTACACTCCAAAAGCCAGTGCCTCAGAAAAACTCCCTGTAAGTTTGATCCGATCGCACACTGACCTCCACATACAACGCCGGCTCATTGGTATCCGAAACGAATGTTTTACATCTAACAACAGGAATATTTCCACAGATGTCTGGCTAACTGCCTTAGGGAAGGTTTTAACATAATATACACATTAACATTGACATGTATTCATTTAGGAGACGCTTTAATCCAAAGCAACTTCCAAAAGAGAGCTTTAAAGCATCGGTCACTGATCATAACAACGTGATAGACCCCAAAAATTGTTGGTAGTCAGATTATGTGATGATATTTGTTTAGGGGTTAGGGATAGGGTATTGTCTATCATAATTAAGTAAAAAAGTATAAAAGTGACTGAAAGACAAAAAATGACTAAACGTAACATAAATGTAAAAGGATTAGACACTCCCAAGAGTGGCTCCACTGCTAAACAAGGTCAGTCCTTCATTCCTATACCTTTCGGTATGAAAGCTTCACTGTTCTCCGAGGGTGACCTGTGAACAAAGGCCCCCTGTGTTTGGCATCTCAGGTGTTTGTCTGGATCCACGGCGGGGGGCTGTCCATGGGCGCGGCCTCCCAGTATGACGGAGCCCCTCTGGCTGCCTACGAGAACATTGTTGTGGTGATCATGCAATATCGCCTGGGCATTCTGGGATATCTGAGGTACGACAAACGTGTGTCAGTGATTTCCTCTTTACTGACATAGTATCATTTTCAAAAAAGAAGTAAGCAGATTAATATGACTTTTTCCGTGATGGTTTAACTGTTAGACATCCATCCTGTGTGGTTGTTTTGTCGTCAGCACGGGTGACGAGCAGGCCCGGGGGAACTGGGGATTCCTGGACCAGGTGGCGGCGTTGCGGTGGGTTCAGGAGAACATCCATCACTTCGGAGGAGACCCCCAGTCAGTGACCGTCGGGGGAGAGTCTGCAGGGGGAATCAGTGCTTCCATCCTGGTGAAGAGGAAGTCGAGAGGCTGAGATTGGGGCAGTGTTTCTTTGACCTGAGGCCCCAGTTACTGGGCTGTGGAGCCCTGTTTGTTCCTCCACTGAGGAACTGGCATGGCCTTCTGGTCCCTGGGACTAAAGAGTCATAGAAACACTGGCTTAGGACACAGCTCAAGGCCTTAATGTACAAAACAATGTTCACCCCCTCCTCCCCCTAGTAGTAGCGATATTATGGGGTTGAGCAGGTGTCTCATTCTGACACCTGTCTCTCCCCTCTCACAGACTTTGTCTCCATTGGCAAAGGGCCTGTTTCACCGCGCTGTGTTCCAGAGTGGTGTGGCCACCCTGGGCACATACACAACCAATGCTCCCCTGGTTCAGGCCAAGGTATGGTTCAGACTCCACACCCTGACTCACAACAGCAAACGTGAACCAGAATACACATAACACAATAACTCATTTTACTCAAATCGGAATTATTTAAATGATGAAAAAAATGAGAGGGATGTGAAACCACTTTTGTCTAAATGTGTTGAGTAAATGAAATGTGTGTATTTAGACTGTTGCCAAGCTTATCGAGTGTGATCGTCCAGAAACACCACAGCTGGTCAGCTGCCTCAGAGCCATGACTGAGGAACAACTGCTGAATGCCACGAAGGTAAATATCCACTTAAATAAACGATACGATATACAAATACACGATTGAATCATTACCCAGAAAACAATTTGCATACTGTTCAGAATTGTTAACACTTCCTAAATATTTGTATTCATTATTATTTCGTTTTATTTGTCTCAGTTATCCACCCATTTACGACTCAAGAACATTTAGGTAATTACGGGTAGGATTGTTTCGGGACAGGCCACAAGGTGGCGATGTCAGACTGAGCTGAAGCATGGAGCTGCTGTGTTTTAGATGAGGATCTACCTGGGGGCTGTGGTGGATGGGGTCCTCCTGACAGAGCTGCCAGAGGAGCTACTGAAGAAGAAGGAAGTGATGAAAGTTCCTGTGTTGATCGGTGTGACCAATCATGAGTTTGGTTGGATCCTTCCTCAGGTAAAGTCTTCCACCAGTTGCAACCGAACGACATTTCTTGCTCAGCTGGAAATATTCACATCGCTGCAGGAGTGAAGGAACTCCATGTTATTGATATATAAGACTCTTTCCATGCAAGATATTTGTCTGAAACGAAGAGAAAAAAAATGAACAATATTATAAATTACATCTACAGAGACGGTCTGGACACTGTAGCTCACAGGTGTCAAGATCCAGTCCTCGAGACTGTAACACCAGTTACAATGGTAACAATGTAACACCATTTTGTTACAACTCTCCTGAAGGTTTTAGATGTTTCTCTGCTCCAGCACACCCTTCACAGAGCATGATAACAACCCTTTATTAGAATCAGGTGTGCTGGAGCAGGGAAACATCTAAAGCCTTCGGGAGAGCGGCCCTCGAGGACTGGAGTTTGACACCCCTGCTTTAGCTGATGACAGCTGGACATGCTGGATATGACTGTTCAAACTCGACACCTTCCCACACCAAGACACATGGCCAGATTACTATAACACATATCAAGTATCTTATTGAGGATGATGAGTTTAGGTTCTTGTTTTCCTGTGAGTTCATGTTTTAATGTTCAGGTTTCGCTGGTCAATAAATAAATAAAAGGTAGTTTTCCTTGTGTGATGACAGGCATTTGCCCCTCCTGGATGGGACAAAGGCATGGACAGAGCGAGCGTGATGTCCATGATGAACCTGTTCTATCCTCAAGGGGTGAGATGAGCATCAGTACTGAGGCGTCCCAGTGGGGTTCTGGGGCTGTGATTGCTACTGTGAAACCCCCGTGTCTCTGCTGTGCCCCAGGTGTCCGGGGCCAACCAGCTCCTGGCAGATGAGTACCTTAAAGAGGCCCAAACCCCCGAGGAGATCAGGGACGGCTTCACCCACATGCTGGGAGACGTCTTCATGGTCCTGCCAGTCATCAGGGTGGCTGGGCATCACAGAGGTCAGTCGCAGGGGCGGAGCCGTGCGTTAAGGACATTGAAAGTGCGGTCCAGCTTTATCTGACTGGGTGTGTCTGGTCTGTGTAGATGCTGGAGCACCGGTCTACATGTATGAGTTCCAGCATCGGCCGGAGGTCCACAAGCTGACCAGGCCGGCCTTCGTCAAGTCCGACCACGCAGACGAAGTGGGCTTCATGTTCGGGGCCTGCTTCTGGAACGGACACATAAAGATCACAGGTATCACCCCCCTTAGATTCACTTCAGCACCTGCATCGAGGCTGGATTGCAGATAGATTTTCTACTTGGACAGGCCACCATTTTGTTACAACTGTTAAACAATTGCAGTGTGGGTCTTGTAGGACAACCATATGTTATTCTTGCTGCTTCCTACTTCCTATGTGCCTCCCCTTCTTCCTGTCTGCTTCCTATTTCATGTGTGCCTCTCCTACTTCCTGTCTAAATGGATGCTTCCTCCTATCAGGTACCATCACTCAGGAAGAGGAAAAGCTGTGTAAGACCATGATGTCATACTGGGCCAACTTTGCTCGCTCTGGGTGAGTTGAAATACTTCTACCACCATTGACTATTGTATATGGTTCTAAAGCCAAGCAAATATATGGACCTTTCAGGTAAATGCATGTTGTTTCTTTACTCAAGGGAAAATGCATTATTAATCTCAACTCAAATCCGCGTAAAAACCTCTGTGTCATTTAAAGTATTTCAAGATGAGGTGGGGAATAATAAGGACATAAGGTGTCACTATGATGACTATTGATTACACTATGTGTTCTAACCCCTCTGGATCCTATAAAAAAAATTCCTAGAAACCCTTCTAAATACTGTCACTATGTCTGATCAGTGTCTTTCAACCTAGATATTAATACGAAAATTTAGACATAACCGATGACTAGTGACGTTTGACTGACCCGGGCCTGTCCCCTCAGCTCCCCGAACGGTGCCGGTCTGCTGCAGTGGCCTCCGTACGGCGAGAACCGGGAATATATGGAGCTGGATCTGAGTCCGTCGATCAGCCAGAACATAAGGCAGGACCAGCAGCTCTTCATGACGGACACCCTCCCGAAGAAACTGGCCGCAGCAGCAGCAGCAGCTCAGGGAAACTAGGCTTCACTGACTGGAGTACAGACAAAACCACTTCATAACTAACGACTGACAAGAATTCAAATACTAATTCATAGGCTACATTGGCACCGGCTTCAAACGCCCTCTATTAACCTCTCGTGTTTTACACGTCACTGTTTGTAGCATTTGTGAAGACGTTTGTGTTGCACCGTAGCCTATTAAAGCACTTTCATTTGCGTTTGTGTTTCTGTAGTTATCTTGACTAAACCAGAGTAGGTGATGCAAACATACATGGCTATAGGCCTGAGGTGGGACTGACTACTTGTGGGCCCTAATGGATTCACACTTTTTTCTAAAAAAAAATAAAAACATTCAAACAAAACTGTTGAGGGGAGGAGGTACAAATTGTAATATCTTAATCTGGACCAAAATTATTAGCATTGCTTCGTCTATATCCTAAAATAAAAAAGACACAGAAACTTAAAAAAATTCAAGTCAAACAAGTTCGCGTTTATTTCATTTTTTTATTAACACAAAATTATTACATATCGAGGTGACTTGATAGTCCTGGAGACCGGTCCTGTCTCATGACGTCAGTGTACACGTCATTGGATTCCCCACTGCGTCACGACCAGTGTCTACTGCGCATGAGTGCCGCCAGTGTTCAGTGGCCAGCAGGGCTCCGCGCGTGCAGGGAAGACACCCCCCCCCCCCACCACCACCACCCCCGCCCCCCCCTTCAGCTGGCTGCTGCCTTCCTGGGAAATTCATGTAAGTACAGCTGTTATTTCGTACACCAACTGTTTTATTATTTATCAACATGCCCACTTTTTAGTTTCCGTGAGTCTCATTACACGATTTATGTTGCTACTTTGACTAGATCAGCACTAGTTTAGCCATTTCGAAATCAAACTGGGTTTATGTCCCGTGATGTTTGTTTTTTATATAATTGAATGGTCGGAGCTGGATGGTTACAGCGACCACCTCCGGTAACGGTGGCGATGCTTGTCTAACCTGGGATCCAGTGTGGGGGATGTCCCGTATCCTTCATCAAAGCTCGTTTTCCGCAATGGTTCCCAAAACAGCCGACATCATCGCAAACACAAGGAAACGCTAGTATTTCCTTGAGTCTCCCTGGCTTGTGTTTGTTCAATGTTATTTCCTGTTAACTGGAAGCCAAGTGCACTGCTGCAATCCAGCACAACTAATAATGTTCCATATGCAAGATCCACTTCCTAAATTGGCAGTTCGGTTAAATGCGTCGATGGCTCCTTGTTCTAATGACCCCTGGTGCGTTTCACGACCGCAACAAATGTTCCAGTTAATGTGGATGTTTTTGCAAATTTGCGGCATCGTTAATCATTTTTTCGTGGCTTGGTTGCTTCTTGGTTTAGGTTGTCTCATGAATCGGATTATTTTGAATTTTTTTCACATTAGGTATATATTGTGGTTTCCATCCTCTTATTTCGCTGTGGTTGTTAACTCAACTGTACAAACAAGATAATCTTCGATTGTCGGCCCACCTTCAAGTTGAAACAACATGTTTCTGTGTTTTCTATTCAAATAGGAGACTTTTGACTTATGACATTGCAGCTTTGCTTATTATACAAATAATGGTGTCTGTCTTTTCTGAAATAAAACTCCTTTAAAATTGAAAGTCTGCTATCTAGGGAGGTAAACTATAGTTGCTAGGTAGTCTGTCAGACATGCAGTCCAACATAAGAGGTGAGATGAGGTGAGTGAGAATGAGATCTGCACCAGGGCCCTGGACCCAGCCTGCCAGGCACAGCTTCCTGTCTTAGATAAGAGGAACACTTTGCTTTAATCATTTTCAGTCAGTCAGTCTCTCTCTTGCTCTCTCTAAATCCACTAGGTAGACCTGCTCAGTAATGCTTGTCAGTATGCAGTCATTGTGATGGATGGTGTATCCCTGAGGGGGAGAGAGAGAGAGAGAGAGAGACTGTATGTGTGTGTGTGTGTGTGTGTGTGTGTGTGGGTGTGTGTGTGGGTGTGTGTGTGTGCGTGCGTGTGCTTATTGAAGCAGAAATACCGCAGTCTGTGCAGTCTTGAGGATGGAGTTCAGAGATTTACTGAGCACAACATGAAGAAGTGTGTGTGTGTGTGTGTGTGTGTGTGCATGTGCATGTGTCAGTACATTGGGGCTTGTGTGTGTGTGCGCGCATCATTCCCTGGCTGAGAGGAGAACTGGCGAGAGAGCAACCTTACAACCAAAAACATTCTATCTTGCTCTGCCTGTCTCTCTCTCTCTCTCTCTCTCTCCCTCTCTCCCTCCCTCAGTCTCTCTCTCCCTCAGTCTCTCCCTCTCTCTCTCTCCCTCTCTCTCTCCCTCCCTCAGTCTCTCTCTCCCTCAGTCTCTCTCTGTCTCTCCCTCTCTCTCATTCTTCCTCTCTCTCTACCTCTCTCTCTGTCTCTCCCTCAGTCTCTCTCCCTCTCTCTCTCTCTCTCTCTCTCTCCCTCTCTCTCCCTCTCTCTCTCGGCCTATCTCTCTATCAGCTCAGGCCTTGTGATGGAGCTTGAGAGCCGTGGAGCGGCCATGTGAGATATCTCACTCCTCCCAGCCTGTGAAGGAGCTGTTGATAACAGCTATTTTCAGCAACATGAGCGTGGAAACTTGGCTGTCAAGGCTCAACCCACCTTTTAAAAGTCGCACAGAATTCGGATCAGTGAAAGCATTGCATGTTTGATTGACTCAATCGCGTGTCATCTGCTACAGTAGGACTGAGAGAGTCCTTAGATATTAGAAGGAGGGGTTTGCGTATTTCCATAATCAATGTTCACTGCGACCCTCCCCCCCTCCCCTTCCCCAGACACGGAGCATTGTTTGCCTGCAGGGAGAAGACCCCTTGTGGAAGGGACAGTCGTGACCAGGACTACTGTGCACCCCTCCCCCACGGCCCTGTGCTCCCATCCAGACCACCATGGAGGGTGTAGCCGTAGACAACCTAATAGACTTCGACCTTCCCACCTCTTCAGAGACCTTAGCACCCCCCTCTGACACTCCCCCCAGCGCGGTGCTTCTACACAGGGACATATTTTCAAGCGAGCCCCTGGTCCCGGATCCGGCCTCCTCGACCGGCCCAGCCACCCTGCTCCCTGAGCCCATGGCCCCTACAGCTCCAGCGGGGCCCCCGGACACGCAGCTGCACGCGGGCAGGGAGGGGGGCAGCGACAGCGACGCCACCGAATCAGCCGATAGCGACAACGACATGGAGCTGCCCTCTCAGTTGAGACGGTCATCCTCCTCGTCCAATCACAGCTCAGAGGAGGGTGGGGCAGAAGCGGCGGAGAAGCGAGCCTTTATGAAGGCCTATGTAGAGAAGGTGTTTCATGGAAAGTAAGTGTCTCTCTCTCTTTCTCATTCTTTCTCATTATCTCTCTCTCTCTCTCTCTCTCTCTCTCTCTCTCTCTCTCTCCCTCTCCCTCACCCTCTGGGGAGCCTCTCCTCAGATATCTCTCCCTGTGTTCCAGGGAGGACTTTGACATGGAGGAGAAGGCTCGATTTGGGGAGCTGTGTTGTGAGGAGAACTCCAAGGGCAGAGAGTGGTTTGCTAAATACGTCAACGCACAGGTAAACACCACGCTGGGATGATCACACTGAACCCTGGTAAATAACTGCTTAAGACACCATCAGTCAGACTGCAGGAATGAGGGCTTGGTTTGTGCCTAAGTTTATTGATGCTTATCAGCTAACGATGAATGTAAACACACACACACACACACACACGTGTGTTTCAGCGCTGCAACTCCAAGTGCGTGAGTGAAGCCACCTTCTACAGACTGGTGCAGTCGTTTGCAGTGGTGCTGTTTGAGTGAGTCAGACCACCGCACCTTCTACTGACGATTTTTTACGAAGTTAGCACCCGGCCATAGGGTTGTACTAGGAGGGTGCGTGTGTGTGGTTGTCTGGGAGGGGATTATGGGGTTAAGACTTAAGCTTCAGTCTAGCGGAGATGTGTTAAACAGGTACATTGAGCAAGTGTGTGTGTTTGTGTGTTACCAGGTGCTACCAGTTGGATGACTACAGTCCAGCAAAAAACCTAATGACCATGTGCTTCACCTACTACTACATTGGTAAGACATATTAGGTCTCTTAGGTCTCTCTACTGACCCTTTATATGTTCAGGATTACCGTCATGGTCGTTGTTAGTTTGCCATGTGTCGGTAGGTAGTGCGGTATGTTCTAGAACTCAGATGTCCTGTAAGTGTAGCTCGTCCCTCCCTGCCAGGTAAGGTCCAGCTGTCCCCCACCGAGCTGCTCGACCACGGACCGCCGGTGGGACTGGACTCCTACCTGAACAAGGCCAACTCCTGGCTGACGGGCAAGAAGGGCGCGGCTGAACGCCTCCTGAGAACCACCTCCACCCGGACGGAAGTCAAGGGCTTCTTCGGAGGCCTGGAGAGCAAGCTGAGGGGCCCGAGCACGAGCCCTCGCAAGACCGGGTGAGGCGCTTCTCCCCCTCTCTCTCTCTGTCCTGTCTGGTTTCAGACCAGACCATGACCTGTCAGCTACTGCTTGTTTTAAGTCGCTTAATGTCAAATTAACACAGCCGTGTTCTCCTGGTTCTGTTTTTCCAGCGAGGGAGAGAGTCCGACTGAGACGAAGCCCAGATCCCCAGGTATGTTACCTCAGGAGTATGGATATCCCAACGCTCCTGACGGAGTACGAGGTTAGCTGTGATCATCAAGGAGGAAACTTAGAGGGGATCGCTCCTTCTCTGTCGCGGGTCCAAAACTATGGAACGCGCTGCCCCTGCACCTTAGACAGGCAGAGTCCATATCCGTCTTTAAGTCGGCTCTAAAGACTTATCTTTTTACCTTAGCTTTTGAGTGATGTGTTGACTTTTACCGTGTACAGTGTGTCTCTATTTGTTGAGTTTTTTTTACCTATTGTTGTGTTGTTTTTACTGTGTATAGTGTGTGTCTATTTATTGCGTTTTTAATATTGCTATGTACTGCACTTTGGTCAACCTTGTTGTTTTAAAGTGCAATATAAATAAAGTTGGATTGGATTGGATCATGTCTAGCGGAACGTGACCTGATGAAGGAACCCCCTTACCGTGTGTGTGCGGCGACAGTGTCGTCCGGCGTCCCCGAGGACAGAAAAGAGGAGAAGATTTACCTGTACACGCACCTGAAGCAGCAGCCCATCTGGTAGGCCTGCTCTGCAGGGTTCCACTGAGCTTCAGCGGGTTCCACCTCGCCGTGTCCCTCCTGACCTCCACCCCCTCCCCCCCCGCCCCTTGCGTTCCGCAGGCACACGCTGAGGTTCTGGAACGCCGCGTTTTTCGATGCCGTCCACTGCGAGAGGGAGAAGAGGTCGCCCACCACCAGGTGAGGGGCTCGTGGAGGGGGGGGATTCGGAAGGGGGGTGGGGTGGAGAGGCATGTAGAGGGGGTGGGGGGGGGGGGGGGTTAGGGGCATGTGGAAGGGGGTGGGCGGTGAGGGGCTTGTGGAAGGGGGAGGTTGGTGAGAGGGGTCGGGGGGGGGGGGGGGGGGATGTGGATAAGGGGGGTGATAGGTCAGACGCAGAGCCGGGGGGTTGCACTGGAAGCCTTCGCGGAGGGATTAAACCAGAGGGATTCAATGGTGAAGTGAGCTGAGGGGACGGAGAGTAGCGCTTGTTTTTCTTCTCTGCGGAGGCCGTGCGTTGACAGGTGTGTGTGTGTGTGTGTGTGGCTGCGTAGGCGTCTGTGTCTCGTGTGTTCTCTGCCATCTGTCTTCTGTCTCTGCATGTCTGTTTAACCCTGTTTGTCTCCTTGTGCCTCGTCGCCGGGCAGAGGGACGGCGGAGGAGGAGGACGAGAGGTCTGACCTTCTTTCAGCCCCACTGCCCCTCTCTAGGGCAGGCAGAGAGAGGGGGAACAGAGAGAAGAGGGGATGAACAAGGGAGGTAGAGAGAAGGGGTGGGAACGGTAGTAGGAAAGAGATAGCGAAGGAAGGCAGTAAAGAAAGGGACTGAGGGGAAGCAGAGGTGAGCGCAGAATGGGGCAGCTGGGATGTGAACAAGGGGGGCTTGAAGAGAGGGCGGGAACAGAATGTGCTGGAGGCCAGATGCAGCGAGCAGAATCAACTGGAGAATCAACAGCTGGAACTCTGCAGCCCAAACCCAGCTTAGAATGACTCTGCGTCTCCATACTCAGCCCAGTCTTAACCAGTATAGACCAGTTTTGACTGCTAGTTCCGGGCAGCGTGATGGTGATCTTGTCTGTGCTTGTTGTTGATGTTGCTCAAGTCCTTCCGGAAGATGGCAATACGCTCGTTTGTTGTCAGTCGCATGTTGCTTGTGACCTGGATGTTATCGTCATGGATACTGACCGGTGCTTTTGGCGATGCCTCTCACGCACGTGGCTATGATGAGGGAGACCTAGTGAATAGTGTCGTTCTTTTTCATATTATCTTTCTGTCTTTGTTTTGGGCTCTCATGCTGCATGCTACATCCTAACATTCCTGGCTGAAACCCTGTAGTCTCCCTCTGTCACTAACGGTCTGTATACCTGGTCTCTAGACTGGGTCTGTATACCTGGTCTGTGTACCTGGTCTGTGTACCTGGTCTGTATACCTGGTCTGTATACCTGGTCTGTATACCTGGTCTGTATACCTGGTCTCTAGACTGGGTCTGTATACCTGGTTTTAATGATCCTGGTCTCTAGGCTGGGTCTGTATACCTGGTTTAAATGATCCTGGTCTCTAGACTGGGTCTGGATACCTGGTTTAAATGATCCTGGTCTCTACACTGGGTCTGTATACCTGGTTTAAATGATCCTGGTCTCTAGACTTGGTCTGCAACTATGTGTGCTATACTTTACCCTGCTGCTGTTGTGAACTGCAATTTCCACCCCCTGGAGGACAAATAAAGGTTCATCTAATCTAATCTATACCTGATTTAAATGATCTTGGACTGCTGGATAGGATCATGGGTGTTTTTTCTCATGTGTTTGCGCTGCATGGGAATGGTTCTTAGCTGAATGTCAGATTCTTGTCTTTTTAGGTTGGGTTTTCTCACAACAGGCGCGATGAGATGCTCGTTTGAGTTGACTTTGAGTCTTTCTAACATTAAAAACGCCAGTTTAAAAAGTTGGGATGTTTCAAATAGGCCATTGCAAAACGTGAGTACAACCTTCTTGTCTGTTGTTCCTGAACCTGGCTTATCAGAGACACGTTCTGTGGTTTCAATCCCCAAAAGAGCTCATTTCATCAAAATCCTATCTCTGTCTCTGTTGTCCCTCGTGGCTTGATGTGTCTGCTTCCTGCTTTGGAATGAACCCCATGGTCAGGGTGAACCATATTTGACCCCTGACCCCTCCCCGCTGTCTTCCTGTTCCAGGGAGAAGTGGTGTCACATGACCAAGGAGGAGAAAGAGGACAGCTCCAGGTTCAATGAGAACATCACCTTCGGCCAGCTGGGGTAGGTTCCTGCCAGTCCTCCATGATGTTGGTGCGATGAGTGTTGATGTAGGATCTGTCTTAGTCAGCCTCTCTCTGTTCTCAGGACATTCACTCACAACATGCTGGCCTTTGGTCTCAATAAGAAGCTCTGCAAGGACTTCCTGAAGAAGCAGGCTATCATCGGGAACCTGAATGAAGGTAGGTGTCATGTCCGTGTTTATGGGAAGTCTGAGGAATGATCAGATCATGGATCTTAATGAGAACGAGAGCCAATATGATCACACCAGTGGTCGCTGTTTTAATCACCTTGGATAAAAGTTAAATAACAAAGGACAGGCATGGCACATTATTCATTACATTGAATGACAAATCGAGCATATTGAGCATGTTTAATTGACCATGTTGTGTGTGTGTGTGTGTTACCCATTTTAGAACAGTACAAGCTACTGAGCGACCACATAGAGAAGATGGCTTTGGAATGATCAGCGAACAGCAACACAACCGATGCTGTTCCTATGACAACCACCATTACCAGACACCAGTCTGCCATACCCTCTGAACTCTGACCCGATTTTCGGTGAACTTTGACCCCATTTTGAACTCAAACGCACCTTACTCTGAACTCTGACCCCATTCACACTGACTCTCTGGAACTTTCTCTGGAAGGTTACTACCCAGCTTGTGTACGGCCTCTCTCCAGCAATAACACACCACATTCACCGCTGTTATATCGGATCATGTAGTCTAGCCATGTGACCGGAACCCGATCCCCCCCCCTACGTCCAGCCATGCGAACAGTAAACATGCGTCGTCACAGCATGAGGGTTCCACCCCCCCAGCTCGTCAGTGTTAAGGCCTCTACATCAGTGTAGGTGTCTCCCCTCCCTTATCCAGATCTCCGTCCTCTGATGTGGCCCACGCCTGGCTGCACCCTTAGCCTGCTGTGTGTCTGGGACAGGTAACAGCATCCGCTCACCCAGACAGCCAGGGTCTCCTCTCTACTGTGTGTCTTTGTGCACGTCTGCCTCTGCTCTCCCCCCCCCAAAAAAAGTTCATGTTTATACAGCTTGTGCATTTCCCTAGTAACACACCCTGCTCACGACCTTGTCTTTACAAAGGGCGTGATTGGACGTACTTTGTGTCCAGTGCTTAGTGACCCTCAGAGCATGAAGCCTCTCCCCTCAATCCAAAGTGCCTTGTCTCTCGAACCCTGACTGGAGGACAGCTCTGCTGGCCCGTGTCTGTTGAAAGCCATCACCTTAGTACCGTAACCAGCAGAGAAACAATGTATGCTCCTAATGACCCCTGCAACTCTGTAAAATGTCTTGTTCTAAAAGGAGACCGTAGTTGTAATGTCCAAGTTAGGTGTTAGGTCTAGCTAGGCCACAGAAATGTCTGTGTATGTGTCTGTACACACGTGTGTGTGTGTGTGTGTGCGTGTGATGTGTGCCAGCCAGCTGCATGAGATCCTCAGTGAGCGTGCTCCTAGCTCCACCCTCCCCGCGCCGTCTGTGCTTTGTGCATGCATGTTCGCCTATGGCTTTGTTGAGCCGCATTGTCCCGAAGCATGCGTCGACTCTCCAGGTCTGACGCACTACCGTATTTGGCCTATAGGGGGAACTGTAGTTCAGAGTTTTTAAGTGAAGGTAAAAAGGATTGAGTGAACGGTTATTTAATATTTCCTGAGGGACAAAGAGATCAACAAAACGTTTCCAGAAGGATGTGCTCTCACTGCGGCTGTTTGTTTTGGTCTGTTTTCTGCTGGATCCAAGATATCTCACACATGTTTTCAGTAGTGTGGACGACAACAGTCCATTAGTTCTAGTATTTCTATTTATAATATATTTTGTTCACTAGAGTTTCATAGCGTTTTTCGACGGTTCTGTTGTGTCCAATCGTAACTGCATTGTGATCTTCTGCTTACCATCTCCATGGATACCTATTCCGTAATGCCAGCCTTGAAGTGCCCTATCGTCCTTTTTCCTGAACAACTCCTTCATCAAGAGGTCTAACTGTTGTGTAGGAATGTTTAACAGTGTAGAATTCTCTTGCACTCCATCTCCCTCAGTCTTCCACCCCCCCCCCCTTCTGTCTTTCTTGCCTACTCACTCCCTCACTATCATCCCATTGTCGACCCCCCCCCCCCCCCCTCTTTTTTTTCACTGGACCTGTAAGTAGACCACATTCCTCTTCTGATCACTCCCCAGTCTTGTGACTTCAGTAGCTAGGCTCCTTCACACGGCCGCTGTTGTGAACCACTACTTGTGTATGACAGCCTATTTGTGTTGTGTTGTGTTTTTCCTTTGCATGGATGTGTGATTATCAAGGAATATGTTGCCAATAATAAATATATTTTAACGTGAACTGTGTGTTTGTGTTGTGAAAGAGAGGTGGAGAGAATGCGTGTGTGTGTGTGTGTGTGTGTGTGTGAGAAAGAAAGAGAGGGTGTGTGAGAGAGAGATGGAGAGTATGTGTGTGTCAGTGTGTGCACAATAAAGTATGTGTGTGAGAAAGAGAGGTGGAGAGTGTGTGTGAGAGAGATGTAGAGTGTGTGTGTCTGTGTGTGCACGTGTATGTGTGTGAGAAAGAGAGATGGAGAGTGTGTGTGTCTGTGTGTGCACATGTGTGTGAGAAAGAGAAATGGAGAGTGTGTGTGTCAGTGTGTGCACATGTGTGTGAGAAAGAGAGATGGAGAGTGTGTGTGTGTGTCAGTGTGTGCACATGTGTGTGAGAAAGAGAGATGGAGAGTGTGTGTCAGTGTGTGCACGTGTATGTGTGTGAGAAAGAGAGATGGAGAGTGTGTGTCAGTGTGTGCACGTGTATGTGTGTGAGAAAGAGAGATGGATAGTATGTGTGTGTGTCAGTGTGTGCACATGTGTGTGAGAAAGAGAGATGGAGAGTGTGTGTGTCAGTGTGTGCACGTGTATGTGTGTGAGAAAGAGAGATGGAGAGTATGTGTGTGTGTCAGTGTGTGCACATGTGTGTGAGAAAGAGAGATGGAGAGTGAGAGTCAGGCCCACCCTGTCTGTCCAAAAGCTGGATATAAACAAACAGCCTCTACGCTGGCTTCACTCTGATTGGACAGCGTGTAATGAGCTGTGGAAGGCCAGCGAGGGATGTCACACTTTCGAAGGCTCAGCTTCAGCTAATTAATACCAGACCTGCCACGCTCTGAGTCAAAAACATACAAATGATAATCAAAATAGAATGGCTGTTTAGCATCATGCTAGTCTGCGTGTGTTTGTGTGTGTGTGTGTGTGAGAGAGAGAGAGCGTGTGTGTGCATGTGTGCGCGTGTGTGAATGAGCGTGTGTGTATGTGACCATGTGTGTGTGTGTGTGTGTGTGTGCATGCGCATGTGACTGATACACACCTATGTGAGTCGGTTGGCAGGGACCGTGGCTGGACGTTCCTTCGGCCCACTGAGGGAGGGGGGACAGACAGGGAACAGGGCCCAGACTCCCCCTCTGTTTGCTGTGAGACTGGCGTCAACATGGTGGTCCAGGCACGGGGCTACAAGCCTCCTCCAGGGCTACACACACACACACACACACACACACATAAACACACTTGCATATACACATGCAGACAAGCATAAACATACAAACATAAACACTCACACTGAAAAAGAAACAGAAAAGTTTCTCTGATCTGCCAGTCTTTAGTTCTTTGCTTCAGTGAACGTTGGGAAGGTGTTGGAGAGCAGACAGCTAAGGTAGTGTCAGTAGTGTGTCGCTCAAATACACAAAGTAGCCTGGTAACAGACACTAGTTGCTAGTTGTTACATCTAATCAAACTTTATTTGTATAGTCCTTTTTACAAGCAACGTCACAAAGGGCTTCACATACGCCCATAGAACTGCCACTCAACCAACCTAAACCCTCAAGAAAGACAAACTCACCAGGGACTAGGGCATCAAGGGCTATCAAAGAACCTGGCCAACAGAACCGAGACTCAGATTATTTACGTTCGATTTGTAATGTCTACAAAATAAATATTGAAAAGTTTGTTTTCGAGTTGTGTTTGTTTGGGTACTCGCACTGCAATTATCCTCTCAAGTAATCATGTCTTTACTGTGTGGTCACATCTGCAGAAGATTGTCAAGTGTTTTATTGTTGTAACCTTTCTGTGTATTTTTCCTTCGCTGAAATATGTTTCTGTCCATGGTTATGCTCTTGGTTTGGAGGTATCAGCCTTGTTTTTTTGGCTGAGGAAAAACAAATGGCATCTGAAACCGACTGTTGTTTATTTGTCTGTCATTTCAAGTGTTTATGTGTGTGTCTGCGTGTGTGTGTGTGACCGTATGGGTGCGTGTGACCGTGTGTGTGTGTGGGTGTGAGTGTGTGTCTGCGTGTGTGACCGTGTGTGTGTGTCTGCGTTTGTGTGTGTGACCGTATGGGTGTGTGTGGGTGGGTGTGTGTGTGTGTCTGCATGTGTGTGTGTGTGTGTGTGTGTGTGTGAGTGTGTGTATGTGCTGACTCTCAGCAGCAGGTCAACACCATGCTAAGCTGTGTATCTGAGGCGGATAACGATGTATAGAACTAGCTGCCAGGAAACCTAACTTGATTAGCTGCTAATGTAGCTAGCAGGGATCCCATCAATCTTCATCACAGCCCTGCCCTCCCTCTGCGCTGAGTGTGTATTTGGACAACCATCGGTTTATGTAGGGAGTGAAAAAACATAATAAACATGTAGATTAAACCCCTTTTTGAAGGCCATGGTTTAAACTGGCAGGATCCAGAGGCAAACACAGAACTGATTACAGGGGAGACGGGAGCGATGACATGTCCCGGGATCAGCGCTGTTCCTCTCGCTCTCATCATGACACCGAGCTTGTTAGTCAGCGGTGGTGGGGTGGAGGACGGAGAACCTGGATATGAACCCGGACACACCCTAAACACAAAGTGCTGACACCCTACACTTGAACTTGGCCGTACCATAAACCTCCCTTTACTTTGACTGTAAAGATTGCTTCGGCGTTACACTGTGGGTGGGCCTATACTGTAGATGGTCAACAGATGCTTCAATTATCAACAAAGTATCAACTATAATTCATGTGAAAGTTAAAGTTCAGCAAAGTTGAAGTTTGGGTTATATGATAGATGTTTTCTAACAGTTAGTACACTAACTATGTGTCCACTTTTGGGGACAGCTGGCTGGTCACTGCCAGTGTCAATGCAAATGTTTCCTCTCTGTCCTAGTGCTTCCTATAGATTATTTAGGACTCAAACACTTCCAGGTGAAAGGGCAACCCCTCTTATGTTCTCCAGGAAGTGCAGTGCTGCAGTAAGGTGAGCTTGGGTCATGTAGTTCCATACAGATTTTTGGACCACAGGATAAACAATACAATGGCCATAGCATTGTGTTACAGGGTTTACCTGGATATCACACAACAGGAGAATACTGAGGAACTTTATAAACGTTTATTGGTATAGTTTTAATCTCTTAGACCTACTTGAAATTGTGATAGCCAAATGAATGGACTTCTCTTTCTTTTTTTCTTTTGAATATGTCTATATTTGTGTTATTATTTTTATTTCTATCTTTACTTCAGAACGCCGTTTTATTTACACATTTGACCAGAAGAATTCCATCCGCAGGAAATGCTTAAGGTTGCAAGTTACCCGCATCGAATGTGGGGAAGTTTGTTTATTTCTGCAAGCATTCCTGATGTGCACTCTGAAGAACTTCAGCGTTAACGTTTCTGGCGAGCTAGAAAGAAAAAAAAAGAAAAAATCTAACTTTGTCACAAAAAAACAACAATGCCTTCTGATGAACCTGTAAGGTCCTAAAGAAACATACGTCTTCAAAAGAATATGAAAACTTCTGCTCACTTAAATTCTGAAAAGCCAAATGTGACAACATAAACAAGCTCCAGGAAACGCAATGAAATCAGGAAGATATATTTAACAACCCCTGGTGTCTGTAAACATTTACATTAGCAAAGACAACATCCGAAGGCCATAGTGATGCCTGAACACTGGAATCTTCACCCACCTAATCTCACAGTGATATTATGTAGCCTTATAATAATACATGAATTGTAATGTTAACAATTCTAGTAATAACAAGAATAATAGCAATAATAATCGCAAGAATCACATTTATTATCCGTGAATATGATTATTATAACATTATTATGCCATCTATAGTCACATTAATAATAATAATGGTTGTCACTGTTGTTGTAGTGTCGTCCTGACTAATAATAACCTTTGCAGGCGAGTAATTATTATCATTTGCAAAAACAAATCAATGTCCCATGAAAACTTACAAACATGTCTTGTTCAGCCCATACCAGTGAATAAACCTATGCATGCAGGTACAAGGTTATTTTTTCTGTCGTCGTCTTTTTCGTTATTTGAAATATATCACCTTATCTGGGCACGTGAGTGACAGGTAAGAGCAGAGCGGGAATCCCATTTGGTAAAGTTGATGCGCGCGTGCGGACGGACTGTACGAGTGGTTCTGAGGCTCCCCGCGCGTTTCGGCAGTCTCACCCGGAACGCATCTGTGAGTCGCGTGAGCCTTTTTGGATAAAATACTGTCGATACTGAAACAATTCGATTTGTCTGTAGATCTGATGGGACTCGCCGGAATAATCCCATTGATCCTGTCTCCAACACATGAAGGCATCTTTCCTGGGCAGCTAGATAGGACTCGAGGACCACCGTTTCCCGCTAATTTGCGGCTGTTGTCTGTTCCGCCCAAGCGGAGCGCAGAGGATCCTGGAAGGTGCTTTTTGTCCAGCCTCTCCTCTTGTTCCTTGGCAGGTGCGCTATGTGGGCTCGGTTGTGCGTCTAGCCACTGAATGCCATTAATTTCCCTTGTTGGTCGAACCGACCTGGGAATCTGATTGTGAACGGTTGTATTCTTTCCCAGCACGTGGGCCATTTGAAACGCTCCAGCGTTGTTAAACTCACCCACCACGTGCTTAAAATCAGCCCCCCGCTGCGGCTCGTGGTCGTTCACCCGCTGCTCTCGCGCTGCTTCCAACACTGTTCTTTCTCCGCCGGGGGCCCCTGGAGGGGGTCCTCGAGGGTCGGACTGATCCTGTCCTTTGGCCCTGCTCCGCTTGTGACAGGGTTTCCACTCAGCCTCCGGGCCTTTTAACTTCCTCTTCCTCCGTCTGTAGTTGCCGTTCTCGAACATATCCAGACACTTGGTGTCCAACGTCCAGTAGCTGCCTTTCCCCGGCCGGCCCCTCTCTCTCGGTACCTTAATGAAACAGTCGTTGAGAGAGAGGTTGTGGCGAATCGAGTTCTGCCAGCCCTGCTTGTTGTCGTGGTAGAACGGGAATCGATCCATGATGAACTGATAGATGCCGCTCAGAGTGGCGCGCTTGTCCGGCGCGCTCTTGATGGCCATGGCGATGAGGGCGATGTAGCTGTACGGTGGTTTCTGCGGAAGCTCCTGTCGAGACGGTAGAAAGCTCAAAGCTGGCAGAAGCCCCCCGCTATCGCCACCGTATAAGTAAATCAGCGAGGGGTTGGAGAGGATCTGCGCCGACGGGGGCGCACCGAGCTGCGGCAAGCGGCTGTGGTACAGAGTCATCACGCTGGAAAGCTCCGCTTAACTTCAACCTGCAGGGAGAGAGCTGCTCTGGGAGTGACTGCCCGCTGCGTTTCAGACTCATGGGTCCCAAAAAATGTTCAATCATTGTTGTACGTTTTGCTGTTTTATGTTGACTTTGCACTGGAAAATAAATTGTCCATCATAAACACTCGTTGTGTTTTCAGCCCACCCACATTAATTCAAATTTCATTCGGAGCTCCGGCTCTCTTTCCCGCGTGTCCCCAGCCTGCCAGCCAATGGAGCTCGCGCTTATTCCCTCATCTGTTTATAGAATTAGTCTGTTGATAAGTCTGCCCACCCAAGTTGAATCAAGCTGTGTTTATTTGGAAAAATTTCCGGGCACCCAATACATAAACGCACTGATCTGCTGTTTGAAATATCACGTCCACCCTTGACGCTGAGAGCTGCTCACACGGAGAGAACAAGCAAACATAGACGGGTTCTTTCTGAGAGTTGCTGTGGGTTAGTGGAAATCAAAATAAAGCCATTTTAAGGAAATAGACCTAACTCAAACCATTTCTTTCAAACTTATATCAGACTGTACTTTTCAGAATGGACAGTTTAACATAACATATATATATTGAGCCTATATATACATTTCAATTACGTTTTTTTCTATAGGCCTAGGCTTACGTTTATCCAATTTAAATGGGATGACTAGGCCTATAATTTGCACATTGGTACAAAACAAACATACAGAATAATAATTTGTATGTAAATATGGTGCATCTTGTTTTTCATGGAACACAACTTGAACAAATCAGATGGCAGCTGCTTTGGTTTTAATCTTTTTTTCAACAGATGTGAGGAGGCTGTGTCCCGTCAAGACCATAAAAGGCCATCCAACTTGGCAGGACGGGAAGGTAAACTATTATTTGTGGATGCGTGCATGATGCTTTATACTATGTATTTTCCTGTTTATAAGAGGAAGGAGGATTATAACAACTTTACAAGTGCACGCAGCTGGCGCGTGGTTACATTACACAGTTTGGACGTTTCTGTGTATAAACTCTGGCGTTTTTTCGCCAGTGGTTCTTTTTTTCTTCCCTCTCGCGCTCTTCAGAGACGATGATTCATTAAGAAATAAACCAACATCAGGGAGAAACCAGAAGACGACCTCTTTGGTCTTATAAGGTCTTTAGGATCCTCTGTGTTCTCCTGGAGTCACTAGTCCTCCTGTACGCCATGATCGGACAGTCTACTGTTCCATATGCATGGTGTAGGCCTGGCAGCTGTAAGGTTTTCATGTGCGTTTCTGTAGCCTACATGTATTGTCCTTGACGCTGCATGCATTCTTACAACAGCGTTACTTCATGCACAATACTATGGTTACTCGTGAAGTTCAATACTGTACTCAGAAACAGATGCACGCACCCTGAAGGGGGAGTGTAGGCCTGCACACAATGTCGTTGGTTTAAGGCACTAGGCGACACCGTGTGGCTCTTTGAAGAAAAAGACAGGACCCTTGCAGCCTACCATAGTTTAAATCAACAGCACCACATTACACGCCAAAATGTTGATGTTAGTAACATGGGTTGACATCTAAAAGGAAAAGATCCCGTTTGAGGAGCAACCATTATTTCGGACTCCCCTTTAACGAGCTGCAGTCACAGAGAATACGTAGTCTAAGACCATTATGGGCGATGAACTCAGATCGAAAACCTCCAAAATATTTGAAAAAAATCTATGGTGACACAGACTATAAACTATGTGATTATGCTTTCCTATAATGATGTTAGATTTATATTTTATTTAGGTTCTTTTTCTATTTGGTATATTGTGTTGTATATCCCCTTGTATACATTTCTAATTCATTGATGTGTTACTACTGTCTGCAGATTTGTTATGTTTATTCTGACATTAAATTATAAAAAAAACTCAGCTCGGTGACTTTAGTCGCAGCAGAATTACGTCATCCGACAGAGGCTGAGGGGCGTGGCCATGAAACTGTCAACAAGGCTCTGTTCCATATCTGGCTGAAGGCACGCACCTTTACGGTGTTCCGTA
This sequence comes from Protosalanx chinensis, assembly GCA_030340685.1. Taxonomy (NCBI): domain Eukaryota; kingdom Metazoa; phylum Chordata; class Actinopteri; order Osmeriformes; family Salangidae; genus Protosalanx; species Protosalanx chinensis. The sequence goes on along the minus strand of CM059318.1, from coordinate 3,272,939 downwards.
GATACTTTACATTGAAATGCCTCCGTTTAACATCATTCTTTATGCGAATGGCCGCTACGCTTTCTTTGTGATTCAAGCAATCTCGACTTCTTAGTTGATGTCAACCGAAGCGTTGACCAAATCAGGATCGTAAGTGCCGCATAGTGTTGGGATCAGTCCATACTGGTTCCATGCCACAGCAGTCAGGATCTTAAAGAAGGAGCTCATGTAATCAAGACAGTAGAGACAGCCGGGCGCACCCCAAAGTCGTTGTTCTGGACACACAGGTAATGTAACTCTCGCTTGTCTCCCAATAGACAACTTTAGTTAGATTACGAAGTGTACATTATATAAACTGTCACGATCAATGATTAACGTCAAGTCAGCGAAAACGGGTGTGTTGTTTACATTGTTGGGTGTGTTTTCTTTTGTTCTAGATCACCAGATCCACAATGCCCGACCCAGATGCCACCGCAAGTGGTTCGGTGGTGTCTGACCCACAGCACTCCCAGAAACTTCTCAGGGCTCTTCGTTCCCTCTGGAAAGAGCAGTGTTTCCAAGACTCGGTTCTGCTTTTGGACGGAGAACGAATCCCAGTCCAGAGGAACATACTGGCAGCAGCTAGTCCCTACATAAGGTAAAGCCATGGTGAAGCTACGCACAGCTGTTTCGCCCCCAGACAGGGTGTCTTCAGCTTTCACTGCCAAAGTCGTTGGCATGCGCTCAGAGTTCTTGTCTCTCTCATGCACCGTGCGAGTCTCGACACGCTTCAGGTGTCACGTTAACATTTTCCCCACCAGAACGAAGCTGAACTACAATCCTCCGAAGGAAGATGGCTCCGTCTACACCATCGAGCTGCAGGGGATCTCTGTACCCATTATGGAGCAGATCCTGGAGTACATCTTCACTGGCGAGGTCAGTGAACTCTTCACACATGGACTGTGCCGGTCTAGTATGGCTAGTGTGGAAAGGGCTTGCTGTGAGTTGAAGGGTTGGTGGACTAGTTGTGGGGTGCCTTTAGCTCACTGTGTTCATGCGTGGGAGATTGAGGTTCACAGTCGTCTCCAGGCGTCTGGTCGAAGCTCACACGAATGCAGGAAAGATGGAGGGGAGAGATGTGACCAGGATGCATCCAAACATTAGTGTCTGTCCTCTTCTTTTGTTCTCTTCACTTCTTACTCTTTCTCACTCCTTCTTTGCCCTGTGTCTCTCCCCATTTCTCTTGCTCCCCCCTCTCTCTCCTCCCCCCTCTCTCTCCTCCCCCCTCTCGCCCTATCTCCCTCTCTTTCTCTCCCCCCCTCACCTGTCTCCCTCCCTCTCTTTTTTTCTCGCCCCTCTCCCTGCTCTCTCTCTCTCTCTCTCTCTCTCTCTCTTGTCTTTCTCTCTCTCTGTCTCTCTCTCTGTCTCTCTCTCTCTCTCTCTGTCTCTCTCTCTGTCTCTCTCTGTCTCTCTCTCCTCCTTTATCCTGCACCCACACACTCAGATCGGTCTGTGTGAGGACACCATCCAGGACATGGTGCAGGCCGCTGACCTCCTGCTGCTCACGGACCTCAAGTCCCTCTGCTGTCAGTTCCTGGAGAGCTGCATCTGCGCCAACAACTGCATCGGCATCCGCCTGTTCTCCCTGCACTACTGCCTGCACCACGTCTACCACGCCGCCACCGACTTCCTCCAGACGCACTTCCGAGACGTGGCCATCACCGAGGAGTACCGGGAGCTGCCGCCCGACCGCGTGTGCGAGCTGCTGGCCATGGAGAAGCTGAACGTGGGCAGCGAGAAGCACGTGCTGGAGGCAGCGGTGCGCTGGCTGAGTCATGACCTGGAGGACCGCAGGGTAAGACTGGGGGGGGGATGGGGTTGGGTTGGGGTTAGGTCGGGGCTGGGCTGGGGTTGGACTAGGATTGGGTTGTGCTGGGCTTGAATGGGCTTGGATGTGTGATCTGTGAATTTTGAAAACCTTGTTCTTAAATATAAGCTGGCCTTGAAATGTACTTTTTTTACTTGGTCGCACCAGCAGAAATGTTTTTTTCAGCTCTTCATATTTTGAGCTTGTTGGCTGTCACAGAGCACAGTGACTGTGATTGGTTAAAGACTAAAAGTTAAGGACATAAGATGACGTTTCATTGTTTATGTTACGTTTGATAGAATGGTAGAATGGTCTTTGAATCAGCACATAGAAGGCACATTAAGCCTACTTTCCAGTAGGCAAATTAGAGAGTAAAATTTCAAATAAATTAAAACAGGTCGTACCATTAACAATGATTGCATTAGCATAATTGCTCCCAAATATATTTTGAGGTTGTACAGATAAATTTTTGGGACCACAATGGTTGCAATTTCAAACCCTGTTACAACCCCTAGTACCACTTGGTAGGCTCACCAAGTGACCCTTATTGCCTCTCCCCAGGTGCACATGAAGGAAGTGATGTCAGCGGTGTGGGTCCAGGGTCTGGACGTGTCCTACCTGAGGGAGCAGGCCCTGGGGGAGCCCCTGATGAGGGAGGTGGTGAGGGAGTACTGCCAGGCTCCGCTAGGGGGCACTCCACTGCAGGGAGAGGAGCTGCTGGCTGCCTTCAAACCCCGCGGATACTCCGAGTGCATCGTCACCGTGGGCGGGGAGGACAGGGCGTGAGTCTGCCAGGGCCTGGAGCAGGATGTCAGAGTGTACACAGTGAATACATTAGGGTGTTAGAAGCACAACTCGTAAGAGAACGAGATTGAGTTGACCTGAAGCAAATAATCCCTTTGAATTTGCTTTGTGACAAGTCAAATAGGGCTTTGTGACATGGGAGGATGTGTGTTTTGATGGTGTTACGAGCTAGAGGGAATGGGAGAGGTTCGAAAGTGACTTGGGGGAGGGGGGGGCGGGGGAGGAGAGTCTTGACTGAGTGAGTGATGAGCAGACCTTACTTCCTGCTGGCCGCTTCCTTCCTGTGCAGAACCAGGAAGCCGTCAGCTGTCACTCGCTGCATGTGTCCCCTCTACGATCTCAACAAGCAGCTCTGGATCGAACTGGAGCCCATGAGCGTCGCTCGTACAGGTCACGGGGCGGTGACTGCAGGTCAGCCGGGGGTCACAACCCAGTCAAACTGGTCACAGGTTACATTGATGACTCGCATCTTTTGGCCTTATTTGGTCAAACCCTACAAATGATTTGAATGCAATCAAGCGCTTAACTTCCTGTCACTCTTGTCCTATCAGATGGCTACCTGTTTGTGATTGGAGGCCTAGATGAGACCAAGACGGTGCTGAACACTGGGGAGAGATACGACCCAGAGTCCAACTCTTGGACTCCCATACCCCCAATGAAACAGGTGTGCGCCTCACCGATCACTTACCTACCAACCAGCACTCGCTACACACTGAAGCTTGCATAGCTGGGGGGCAACCTGGCAACAGTCGAGCACACACTCAAACGGTCAATCTGATTGGCTGTCTTCGTGTCTATATGAAGGATAGTATTTCAGCGGCCATGTTGTGACCTGTCCCGGTCAGGATGGCAATTCTCAGAATGACCACAGGAGGTCAGTATTTCACCTGTTCTGCTAGTTATTCAAGATAGCCAGTGCCTAATAGAAGTGTTTCCAGAGACAGCTACTAAATGTGTGTGCGTGTACGTGTGTGTCAAGTGGCTGAGTGGTTAGGGAGTCAGGCTGGTGATCAGAAGGTTGCCAGTTTGATTCCTGCCACAGTAAATTCCGTGTTTGTGTAACTTGCATGGCGAATAAAACGAATTCTGATTCTGACCCTACTTGCCTCAGGGGGGGGAACGTCCCTGTACTTGCTGTGAGTCACTCTGGATCAGAGCGTCTGCTGAATGACTGAATGTAAATGTGTGTGTGTGTGTGTGTGTGTGCCTTCAGGCTCGTCAGAACTTCGGTATTGTGGAGCTGGACGGCCTGGTGTTTGTTCTGGGAGGGGAGAATGAGGAGACGGAACTGCTTACCATGGAGGTGTTCGACCCCCAATTCAAAACCTGGACCACCCAGACTAGCATGACCATGGTCCGCAAGGTAGGACACACACACACTCTTACACACACACACAAATGTTAAGTAAGAAAGTGTGTGTGTCCCCCAGTCTCCCTCTCTTACTCTCTGCCCCCATCTGCCTCCATGTATCTCTCTCGCTCTCTCTCGCTCTCTCACACACTTGCTATCCACCTCTTCCCTCCCCACCCATCACTTCTCCCTCCCTCCTAGATTGGCTGCTACGCCGCCATGAATAAGAAGATCTATGCCATGGGCGGCGGCTCGTACGGCAAGCTGTACGACTCGGTGGAGTGCTACGACCCAAAGACCCAGCAGTGGACCGGGCTGAGCCCACTGAAGGAGAGGAGGTACTGGGCAGGACTATGTCCTAGTGACCCCTGGCCAGATAGGACCAGCACTCCACACCAGGGGTCAGGACAGAGCCAGACTGAGCCTCAGTTGTGACCTCTGCCCCCTTCGCTCTGCCCCCCCCTCTCCTCCTAGGTTCGGCTCGGTGGCGTGCGGCGTGGGCCAGGAGCTCTACGTGTTTGGGGGCGTGCGGAGCAAGGACTCTGACAACCCAGAGAACAGCCAGATGACCACCTGCAAGTCCGAGTTCTACCACGATGAGATGAGAAGGTCCAGAGGAGGAACCCTTCATACGATCGAAACACACAGGAGCCCTTCAATAGCTTCCATGTTTATTTGTTTATTTGTTTGTTTGTTTGTGTGTGTGTCAGGTGGCTGTACCTGGACGACCAGAACCTGTGTGTCCAAACCAGCTCCTCCTTTGTGTACGGAGCTGTGGCCATCGGAGCGAGCATTTATGTGGTGGGGGACCTGGACACTGGTGAGGCGTGACACTGTGTGGGTGGGGGTGGGTGTGTGTGTGTGTGGGTGTGTGTGTGGTGTGTGTGTGGTGTGTGCGCGTGCATGGGTGTGTATGCGTGTGTGTATCCAAGTTTAACCATTCCCCTCAAGTCAGCTCAAGAATAGTTAAACAAGGAACATTTGAAAGTTTTGGGTTTGATGGGGAATTTCTTGGTTCCCAAGATTTTAGGGATGTCAGGGTTAGATTTGTGTTAGAATTACTTTAAGGGGTCAAGGTTAGAAGTTTGGTAGATGGTCTCTGGGTCGAGGTGGGGGGACGACCGGATTTTGAATAGAACAGAAACCAAGTGTTTGTGTTTCTGAGCTGTGGTTGTAGATGTGTGTGCGTTCGTTAGCAAACTTCAGATGTGTGTGTGTGTGTGTGTGTGACCACGTCTCCCATCGTCCACATGCAGGCGTGAGCTACGACTACGTACGAGAGTTCCGTCGCAGCTCAGGGACCTGGCACCGCACCAAGCCCATGTTGACCTCCGACCTCTGCAAGACGGCCTGCTCCGCCCTGCGCATCGCCAACTGTCGTCTGTTCCGCCTGCAGCTCAAACAGGGCCTGTTTAGGATCCGCATGCCCAACGTGTAGACCCCGCCCACTTTACCCTCCTGATTCTAATACCGATAAGTAGTCCACACCCCCAGCCTTGCACACCCCACGGCCCCATCCCAAACTAAAGGTTAAGACCCGTGCCTGTGTGCTAGTGGAACATCCGTTTGCACATGGCTCCCAGCTGGGAGCTTCAAGAGTTTCACCAGTGTTCAGGGTACAGGTTTAGAGGTTGAGTAAGGGATGGGGGAACTGTACAGGGGCACATTCATCCTCTCTCGCTCTGCTTGGGATGGTTACTAAGGGGATCTTGCCAGAGGCTGAAGTGGGTGGTGCTGGATAAGAGCATCCCTTCTGACCATAGGTTGCCTTTTTTTAAACGGTTGTGATTTTTTTAATTGTCGCGTGGCAGATGGAGGAATTGGACTTTTCGTGGTTCTGTGTTTTTTTTGTTGCTCTGGTCAACCTCCAGGGTTGTTGGAATGTTTCGTCAGCATCTCGTGTCCATTTGCGGGCGTTTCGAAGAGCTGTGCGTCTCAGAGTCGAGACTGCATGTTTCGCTATTATTGCAGAGTCTTATCTTAACACTATGCATAAGAATATATACAATTAGATTATAAAACATAAGTTAGAATTCAAAACATCTGATTGATGTTAAATGTGTGTGTTTATTAGGGGCTCATAAAAAAGGTGTTTTGTCAGTCACTGTAGCACCATAAGAGTTTAGAAATAGAGTTATTGGTGGTAGAACTTATAAATCGCAGACTTTATTTTGCAGCTTGTGACCTTTGACCTGTCATTCCAGTCAGAGTGGACGGTTTTGGCATCCGTTGACCCCATTTGTTCTGTGAGGTACAGCTGCTGCTGTCCATCTTCACCCAGGGAGGGGGCTTTACACACACACACACACACACACTTACACACACACACAGACACTGTAGGGGACAGAACTGTAGGGTTGCAAGCCCACATGTATTACTAAGGTTCAAACAGCCATGTACAACACACCCCTCACAGTCACACATGAGCAAAGACACGGTCTGCTGGAAGTCTCGTCACAACGCTAATCAAATCTATACTGTACACTCAAATGTACACAAGCATATGTAATGTATTCAACGTGGCCAACATGACACCACCAAGACATAGAGAACCAATAAATGTAACTCGCCTCGTTTCTGCTCACCGCTAGTGTGCTCTAATGTAGTCAGGCTTGCTGTAGTCTTATCGTGTGCTGCACGCCACAGTTAAAACCATCAATATGCTAGTTTCATAGTGCTACGTGGACACTTCACATTCCAGTGTCATATAATGGTGTACTGTAAAGACTTTCTGTCCTGCTGGCTGGCTGAGTGCCACAGAACATCCTGCTGAGTAATTCTGGGGATTAGGACCATATTTGTCATCTTATTTGATGCACTTTATTGTTGACTCCTTGTTTTTGGGATGAAGCTGTGTTTTCTTTGGTGGTTCTAAAGCGTTTCCCTATAGGGACAAATGATCTATAAAATGAGTAACAGGTTCAATAAAAGCATTAAACACCTCTGTTTGATCCATCAACGACACAGCCTTTAATACTGATTAGTTTTTCGAAATGTGGATTTCCATTCTGAGATTTTCCATGTCCAAGCGACACCATTTTAATAAAGGTGATGCAAACTATATTATCTACATGACATCGTTTTTGTGCTAAATGATTGGTGTGTGTGTGTGTTGAAATAAGCAGGTAATGAAGATTGTGTGTGTGCGTGTCTGGTTGGATTTGCGTGTGTGTAAACATGTGTGGTTGTGTCTGTTTCTGTGTGTGTCTGTGAGAGGCAGGCGTGGGATTAACGCAACAGGATTATTGCGGATAATCAGGATGTAGTTAATTTACTTAAAGCTGCTCTCATGTCGTTCAGCGTAACTGGACCAGAGTAAGGCTGAGACTCTGCTGGAGAGAAACAGCTGGTCGGCAGAAGACACTTCAAGTTCAACTGATCGCTCTCTTATTGCACTGTAAGTGGGATGTGATTTGTAAACAGCTAAAATAGCCTGTTTTAAAAAGACTGTTTAATTATTGTGCACCCCCAAAAAAAATACGATCAGTAAAAAGAAAAAATTATACTTACGAGGTGAGTTTTCATCTTTTTGATTTTTGAGGTTTGGGTATTCTAAAACAATATCCAGAGGTTGTCACCTCAAACTGGCCTATTCAAGGGGATGGCCCAGACAGCTTGTGATTCTGTCAGTTGTCAGATAAGTCTTTAAACCGTTACCTGATGGCGGAATTAGTCCAGTGATGATTTATTGGATATATTAGTATTTTTCCCCCCCTCTAAATTTTTAACATTTACTGTAAGTGTGTGTAATATTGTGGCAAGGTTGAGCAACAAGCAGTGAGGGAGGAATGGAAAAAAGACTTCTGAGAACTGATCTTCCTTCCGCCGGGAGAGTCTGAAGACTCTGTGGTTTTTGAAGGACTTGTTGTTGACACTGTTGCACGCCCAGGAGACAAGGAAGACCTGGAGGCTATGATCTCATGCTCTCTCCCCCCCCCCCAACATATATACCTGTGAGTGTGCGGGGTGCATTCAAGATAGCAAAACACCTAGTGTGCCGTAGGCTGTAAGCATCAACGTGATGCCTGCTATGAATAGACATACTACCTATCTGCGTCACTGCGTCCTGTTTTACTGTAAAGTAACGACAGTGAATCACTGATTCAGATCTTCAAAACCCATCATCGTTCATCAACAAACGAGTTTCTCAACACTGGTCTAAAACGGGCCATGGGACCCTTTGTTTTAGGGTTAAGAAACAGCGCTGTAGACAAAACCTGTCTGACAGTCGGCGTTTCTACTTCACAGGATCATGTTTGTGAGTGTTGGTGAGGATATCTTTGTTAAGTGGAACCAGACTCTCGCATTCTTGACCACCCACGTTAAATATTAATGTTAGTGCAATAAAGTTTGGGGCCTATGTGGACAAAATTAAATAAAGACGCACAGAACAGTGCTTGGTGTTGTGGTATCATCTGTACCCTGTCTGTTGTTGGCCTTCCGCTCAACCTGAGATGGGTTTATGTAACGATAAATATTATTGGGTCCATTGACCTCGTTTCCAATGAGCTCAAATTAATAAAAAATAAACGCCGCTCCAGATATTAATAGTATCGAATGTTTCCAAATAACAGCCTATTTGGAATGAGACTGTAATATCAAATGACGTTTTGGGCCGGTGAAACTTTTATCTTAGCGTACATACAGAACTCCACCTGGTCTTCATTTCCTCCCCCAGTCATTGTTCCTGTACGTTACTGTGCCTATCTGTTGCAACAGCCTCGCTTTATCCTCCATTTTCGGATCCTTTCTTAGCCCGGCTTCTAGTTGGCATGTTTGATTGACACGTGTATCTAGCAGGGCAAAAAAAAAAGACAACATGAATTGAGTTGATCGTTCACGCTGTGAGTTCTTTGTGTTCGTTTTTTTACATGAAGGGAATCATCTCCCCCCCCGCCCCCCTCTGCCCCCCATCGCTCCAGCAGGCAGTCAGGAGGAGGCAGACAGGCAGGAGAAAAGACGCACCGCGCGCATCCGCTCGCCTCCCCATTGACGTCACTCTGGTATCACATGAACGAGAAGTGACCAATCCAAGTGGCTCTATAGAGCTGCTCTGTTCTCTCACCAACATAGAGGAAAAGGCAGAAAAAAAAGGAACCGTGCCAATGAACCCTTATTGAGCAAAAAAACACGGAGAAACACGGACAAGGCTTTTTGGATTGAGTCGTTTTTCTATACAGAGAGTGTGTATTTCATGCATTCAGTCTGTGGATTAGACGGGTTTGGACGGGTTGCTGGCAGAATGGATATCATGGCCCCGGCCTTAACATATTGAACAGCTCGCTGGTGGAGCGCTGCGCGGACAGTGGAGACAATTCATGGGGCATTGGACGGAAAATGGTGGATCATTTGCCTGGACTGTAATTGCTATTTCAATTTTCGCTCGTCCTATTCTCCCACTCAAGACTATTTAATGGCGTGTCTGTCGGTGTTTTCGCCTTGTATATATTTCACCCGCAACACTCATATTTCAACAATTGAGGTCGTGTCGCGGTAGCTCGTTTCCCAGCTCGATCCGACCCCTTTTTTATGTGCAATTCTACCAGTCAATAGACCTATTTCTATCCCCAGTTGATTAAAAAAAATATATTATTATTATTCGATATGGATTTCAACAGCAGCGGCGGGGGCAACGAGCTCCACAACAACCAGTTCTATCAGTCCGAGGAGAGCAAGCCTCTGCTGGAGGAGATGTCTGGGCCCACCCCGCCGGAGGGGAATAATAACACCAAGCTGGGAGCCGGGCCGTGCAAGAGAACCCTGCTCCACTGCAGCAGCAGCGGGATGCGATATAAACTACTGCAGGAGGGGGACATCCAGGTGTGTGTGGTCAAACACCCTCGAACCTTCCTCAGCAAGATCCTCACCTCGAAATTCTTACGGAGATGGGAGCCGCACCACCTCACACTGACAGACAGCAGCCTGGCCTCAGCCACGGTGAGTGTTCATCTTGCCTGTTTAACCAGACAGACAGACAGGCTTGTCCCTACTCTGGTGCTGTTTAACCAGACAGACAGACAGACAGGCTTGTCCCTACTCTGGTGCTGTTTAACCAGACAGACAGGCTGGTCCCTACTCTGGTGCTGTTTAACCAGACAGACAGACAGGCTTGTCCCTACTCTGGTGCTGTTTAACCAGACAGACAGACAGGCTTGTCCCTACTCTGGTGCTGTTTAACCAGACAGACAGACAGGCTTGTCCCTACTCTGGTGCTGTTTAACCAGACAGACAGACAGGCTGGTCCCTACTCTGGTGCTGTTTAACCAGACAGACAGGCTGGTCCACACTCTGGTGCTGTTTAACCAGACAGACAGGCAGGCTGGTCCCTACTCTGGTGCTGTTTAACCAGAAAGACAGACAGACAGGCTTGTCCCTACTCTGGTGCTGTTTAACCAGACAGACAGGCTGGTCCCTACTCTGGTGCTGTTTAACCAGACAGACAGACAAGCTTGTCCCTACTCTGGTGCTGTTTAACCAGACAGACAGGCTTGTCCCTACTCTGGTGCTGTTTAACCAGACAGACAGACAGGCTTGTCCCTACTCTGGTGCTGTTTAACCAGACAGACAGACAGGCTGGTCCCTACTCTGGTGCTGTTTAACCAAACAGACAGACAGGCAGGTCCCTACTCTGGTGCTGTTTAACCAGACAGACAGACAGGCAGGTCCCTACTCTGGTGATGTTTAACCAGACAGACAGCCTGGTCCCTACTCTGGTGAAATGGCATGAAATGTTCGCGACATCAGCGACGGTCGTTTTTTGGCAGATTAGTCTTGATTACTGACGCACGAAGAGGGGAAACGGAGCAATTTGTCGGTTTCACAGTGTTGCATCCATTTAGTCGTTGTATTTAGTCGTTTTCTATGCAGAGAGTGTGTATTTCATGCGTTTCATGCGATTTTCTTTCTTGCTCATCTGATAATAGAACCTTAACATTGTTACTTGATTTCCTCCACATGCCTCCAGCGGATGTCCTGGGGCCTCCAGTTTGCTGCGCTCTTGTTCTGCGGTGTCTTGCACTGTCTGCAAACCTGAAGCTATTTATTCATCTGAAAATCTGGCCGGTTTCAGACATTCAAATAAATGTCAGTATAGAAAGAATATGGCCCATGCAAGCCGGTGACGTGCCTCTCCCTGAGCATTGTTTTGTCAGCGCCGACATACTGGATAACATGTTTCTCAAGACGAGGAAGACATTTTCTCTTGATGCTCCAGCTAAATGTAAATGTAGAAGCTGTTTCAAATACGGCTGTTGATGGTCTGTTGGCCAGTTCGGACTAGTTAAGATATAGACCTAGGCAATAATATACCATGGTATGTAGTGGGTATAGACGAAATAGGCCAAATTACAAAACAAATGAGACTGGGTTTTGCATTAGTTACACAAACAGATGACGTAATTATATCAATTTATTCTAATGGTTTTATAGCAAAAACAACAATCCTAATAATACAAGCACATGATTGCTGGGCTTATATCAGTTTGCATAATATTAGTGGTTCCTCTTACCACAATTCAGGTTCCCCAGTTCTAACCTTCCGCTCTGTACAGGAGGACAAAGGGGACATGATATGTTTGAGTTACATGCTGCTCAGGCTTGGAAAACGTGTTGTCCATTTAGAGCAACAACACTCCGTTATATTGCTATAAACAGTTGAAACAGATGACGTTCCTATCGAAGGGCATCATGTCGTAAATGACTTTGCAGCTGAATGTGTTGTCGCTCCTGTCCCGGGTCAGACAGCATCCATCTCTTCTTACTATGAACATAACCAGGGACACATTTAACCAGCAGAAGGACGTAGGGAGGCCTCTTCTGAAGAGACTGTGTTACAGTGTAAACACACATGTCGTGCCATGTATCCGTGTTGTTCGTGTACGGACGAGCCCTGTGTTTAGCTGCACAGCTGGGCAGAGAGCTTCAGGGGAACACGGCTACAACAGGTGGCACCGTGGAGGAGGGCTTGTGTGTGTGTGGCTTCACAGAACCGAGGTCAAGGGTCAAGAGGACCATGTGGTACACTCACCTGATGTTTCTTATCGACTTGTATGGTTTAATAGTGTTCAGATGTATTCCTCTCTCTCTGTCTCGCTCTCTCTCTCTTGCTCTCTCTCGCTCTTTCTCTCTGTCTCTGTTTCTTTTGATCTCCGATATTTTTCAAATCTCACTTACCCCACCCTTTCTTACTCCTTTTCTACTCTCTCTGTCTCCTTTATCATTCATTCTCTCTACCTCCACCCGTTTTCTCTTTATCTCTCAAGAGGGTTGTTAGAAGGTAGTTAACAGGTTGTAGATCACCATCTTGTATCCAGTCCCATTGTAAAGTTCAGAGAACAGACTATTACAGTCAAATGATCCCACAGTCATTAGCCCACACCATAGCTGCAGGTTTACCTTCCTGACCGCTTCTAACTTCAAACAATTCAACCCGGTCGGTAATGACCAGTTGTAAAATGGTGTCCAGCTGCTACTTATGAAGCGCTCTATTGAATCAAACAAGCAACACTTAGTTGACAACGGTCGGTTTTCATGCTAATACCTTTAACACAACTGGCTCTGCCACTGCAGTACTGGTAATACTTGTCTGTGTGATCAGCTTGTCTCTGTGATCCGCTTGCCATGTCTGTGACTGTCAGGTGGCACCCAGAGGGCAACAGACCAGGACTAATGGAAAAATAGTTGACTGTCGCTAATGGTCTCAGGTCTCCCACAGCAGTGATCTCTGTGTTCAGTCACAGCTGTGATCTCTGTGTTCAGTCACAGCAGTGATCTCTGTGTTCAGTCACAGCAGTGGTCTCTGTGTTCAGTCACAGCAGTGATCTCTGTTCAGTCACAGCAGTGATCTCTGTGTTCAGTCACAGCTGTGATCTCTGTGTTGAGTCACAGCAGTGATCTCTGTGTTCAGTCACAGCTGTGATCTCTGTGTTCAGTCACAGCTGTGATCTCTGTGTTCAGTCACAGCTGTGATCTCTGTGTTCAGTCACAGCTGTGATCTCTGTGTTCAGTCACAGCTGTGATCTCTGTGTTCAGTCACAGCTGTGATCTCTGTTCAGTCACAGCAGTGATCTCTGTGTTCAGTCACAGCAGTGGTCTCTGTGTTCAGTCACAGCAGTGGTCCCTGTGTTCAGTCACAGCTGTGGTCTCTGTGTTCAGTCGCAGCTGTGATCTCTGTGTTCAGTCACAGCTGTGATCTCTGTGTTCAGTCACAGCAGTGATCTCTGTGTTCAGTCACAGCAGTGGTCTCTGTGTTCAGTCACAGCTGTGATCTCTGTGTTCAGTCACAGCAGTGGTCTCTGTGTTCAGTCACAGCTGTGATCTCTGTTCAGTCACAGCAGTGATCTCTGTGTTCAGTCACAGCAGTGGTCTCTGTGTTCAGTCACAGCTGTGGTCTCTGTGCTCAGTCACAGCAGTGATCTCTGTGTTCAGTCACAGCTGTGGTCTCTGTGCTCAGTCACAACAGTGATCTCTGTGTTCAGTCACAGTTGTAGTCTCTGTGTAAAGTCACAGCAGTGATCTCTGTGTTCAGTCACAGCTGTGATCTCTGTGTTCAGTCACAGCAGTGGTCCCTGTGTTCAGTCACAGCTGTGGTCTCTGTGTTCAGTCACAGCAGTGATCTCTGTGTTCAGTCACAGCAGTGGTCCCTGTGTTCAGTCACAGCTGTGATCTCTGTGTTCAGTCACAGCAGTGATCTCTGTGTTCAGTCGCAGCTGTGATCTCTGTGTTCAGTCACAGCAGTGATCTCTGTGTTCAGTCACAGCAGTGATCTCTGTGTTCAGTCACAGCAGTGATCTCTGTGTTCAGTCACAGCAGTGGTCCCTGTGTTCAGTCACAGCAGTGATCTCTGTGTTCAGTCACAGCAGTGATCTCTGTGTTCAGTCACAGCAGTGATCTCTGTGTTCAGTCACAGCTGTGATCTCTGTGCTCAGTCACAGCTGTGGTCTCTGTGTTCAGTCACAGCAGAGATCTCTGTGTTCAGTTACAGCTGTGATCTCTGTATTCAGTCACAGCTGTGGTCTCTGTGTTCAGTCACAGCAGTGGTCTCTGTGTTCAGTCACAGCTGTGGTCTCTGTGTTCAGTCACAGCTGTGGTCTCTATGATTACAGCAGAGGTGTTGAGATTACAGAAATGTGTCAGAGTCACAGGCTCAAGCCTGGAGGCGAATCCAGAAGTAAAGACAGAATGTGGATGTCTACATAATGTAAAGTTATGTAACTACCCTGTCTTTATTTCGGAAACCATTGTGATGTGGGTGTGTGTGTGTGTGTGTGTAGTGTGTGCTCACACACACTAAGCGTCCCATGGGCATTTCCTGAGAACCAGGTGTGTGCTTATACACTTAGGCAACAAAGGGACTATGCATGTGTGTGCATGTGTGTGCGCGCGGTATTTCCTCATTGTAGAAAGATGACCTAGGCCTAGATCTAGGCCTAGATCTCGGTGAGCGATATAGGGTGAGTCAAACCTAGTCTACTGTAAAGCTTCTAAGCTGACCTACATCCTCATTTGCGTAACACAGGCCCATCTCAACCACTTCCTGTGTTACACCCTCCTTAGAAACAGAACTGGGATCGAAGTGATCTGGTGTCTGTTGAAGTGATCGGTTGTCTCACCGTAGCAGAGGAATGAGCTACGTAAGAATGAAACATTATAATCCAGATGGCCTCCTGATGCTTGGCACTACATTGTTGTTTTTACGTAACAACAGGCTCGTATGTCGATCAGATTGCAGGTAGTCCGATCATGTGTGGCGGTGTCTTTTTTCGTACAAGCCCATTCTTCTTAACACCAGCGTGGCAGTGCCAGCTCACACAAGCTTCAGTGTTTGTCTCACCAGACACCTTTTCAAAGAGAGATGCCACCAGCCAACAACATCTTCAAATGAAATGTAGGTGTGCTAGAACAGGGCTGAAGCTTGTTAGCCGTGGCCACTTCAATGCGCCTAGACAATGTGGCGTGGGTTTATTTTCAAAACCAAGTGGTTCCCATTGGTAAAGGATGAGTCTTGCTGGTAACTGGCACCATAAATTTATCCCTAGAACAGATAGCACATATCTGTGTCCCAATAAAAACAATTTTCAAACAACACTTTTGACAGGAAAGCCCTTTACTGGCGTCATGGCTGCACTGCTGGATGGCTTTTGCATGTGATAAATTCACTAAACAGAGATCGTGATGCGTACACAAACATCCACTTAACCATACCCCTTCACGCATGCACGCACACACAACAACCTTAAACACACTAAAAACAACACAACACAGACACAAAACACCCGTACAGATTCACATACACGCACACACACAGCAGACACAAAGGCCCAGTGTCTCTTGGCAGATCTCCAGGTTCATGTTCATATTTTAAAAGAGGATCTTCCTCCTGTTTTTTGGAACAATGCTCCCATTAAGGCAAGATTGGAATTATTGTCTGGAATTCCAGCTGGTTCCCTCTCTCTCTTGTCTAAGTCTTACATAACCTCAACCAGAGACAAGCCTCTCTTCCTCCACTTGGCCTTTTCTATCAGGCCACAGAACTACAGTCAGTCTGTTCTCTTGTGTTTGGATGGTTCTGTGGGGGTTTTATGCTGGCCCTGCGATTCTGCGGGGTGTGAGGAGGGCTGGATAGAGCTGGGCTGGATGGAGCTGGGGTGAATGGAGCTGGGCTGGATGAAGCTGGGGTGGATGGAGCTGGGCTGGATGGAGCTGGGGTGGGTGGAGCTGGGGTGGGTGGAGCTGGGCTGGATGGAGCTGGGCTGGATGGAGCTGGGCTGGATGGAGCTGGGGTGGATGGAGCTGGGGTGGGTGGAGCTGGGGTGGATGGAGCTGGGCTGGATGGAGCTGGGCTGGATGGAGCTGGGCTGGATGGAGCTGGGGTGGGTGGAGCTGGGCTGGATGGAGCTGGGCTGGATGGAGCTGGGCTGGATGGAGCTGGGGTGGATGGAGCTGGGGTGGGTGGAGCTGGGGTGGATGGAGCTGGGCTGGATGGAGCTGGGCTGGATGGAGCTGGGCTGGATGGAGCTGGGGTGGGTGGAGCTGGGCTGGGTGGAGCTGGGCTGGATGGAGCTGGGCTGGATGGAGCTGGGCTGGGTGGAGCTGGGCTGGATGGAGCTGGGGTGGATGGAGCTGGGGTGGGTGGAGCTGGGCTGGGTGGAGCTGGGCTGGATGGAGCTGGGCTGGATGGAGCTGGGGTGGGTGGAGCTGGGCTGGGTGGAGCTGGGCTGGATGGAGCTGGGCTGGATGGAGCTGGGCTGGGTGGAGCTGGGCTGGGTGGAGCTGGGGTGGGTGGAGCTGGGCTGGATGGAGCTGGGCTGGATGGAGCTGGGGTGGGTGGAGCTGGGGTGGGTGGAGCTGGACTGCTCTAATGGGATTTCCAGTAACCATAAAACACTGCTGCACTTTGGACTTGATCAGACATGGATCTGTAGCTGTTCTTAAACACAAATATTGCAGCGCTGTGGGAGGGAGTGTATTGCGATTGTGGTCCATTTGAATGTGCCACTGTAGGTTTTCTGTGACAGTGCTATAGGCAGTTGTGTATGTATAACAGGTGATAACAGTACACAGGCTAAACAACACTTTTAATCCCCCATGGGGTTGAGAGAAAAGAAAGGGATGGATGGAGAAAATTAAAGAAAAAAGGACAGTGTGAGCTTCACGTTGGGATTGGGCTATGAGCGCTATTTTGTGTTTTTAGGCTAGGCTATGCTAGGCTACGCTCAGGGAGTCAAGCTGATGCGCTAGCCTGGCTTAGCTAGACAGCGGCGGTAGGCTTGGTCAGCATGCAGGCTGGCTTCTACTGGTTGCCCTTGCATGGTTTGACACGAGTGAATGACTTAATGAATGAATGAATTAATGAATGAATCACATAAGGACCGACTAGACACCTACAGACTGAGGACTAACACATTGGGTTTTCCTAAAAGCTGAAACCATGACTCGTACCCTGAATGAAAGAGAGGAAAGTTTAGTCTTGTGATGACCTGTCCAGTGAACAGAACCCCATCATCCTCCTCCCCCTAGTCCACATGGTTGTGGATGTTGTTATAGTTGGTCTGTGCTCTGACTCGGACATGCTGATTGGTCTTCCTGGAGGGCTGGTTAGGTTGACAACCCACGCTGTTCCTCCATGTTCTCAAAGGAGGAAGCGAGCCCGGTTATCAAGCAAGGAAGTGGCTGGCTGTTAAGAACGGCCTGTTTTGTTGTCATTCGTCATGGATTGCTGCACTGTAAAGCTGCTGCAGTAAAACATTGAGTTCCTTTATTATTTGTCGGGAACTCAAAGGTACAGACCATAATATTACGGTCCGGTCGCTAACTTACTGTGATAGTCAGTGTGTTTAGGTTGTTGTGTTTTCTGTGGGAGATCAGGGTGAAAAATCAACACAGTCAGTGTGGAGAAATGTGAAATGTTGTCTGGAAAGATAAACTGAAGCTGGACTGTAACGAACAGTATCATCCACCAATAATATGAGTCTTGGAGGTTGTTGTTGTACCGTATGATAAGATGTGTAACGAACAATGTATGGCTAATTATCAAGCAATTATCAGCCGGTAATATCGTAGGATTTCTAAAGCCAATTTTTGGGTATTTGGGTGACCAAATACTTTTGGTAATATAGTGTATCTCTGACAGAATCTAGACATCGCTCCAACATGGAATATTGGACGCGTTTGCCAAATCCAAACATCTTTCCTGCCTTTCTGTCTGCCTCTCCCCGTAAACAACAACGTAAAGATCGAAGGGAAAAACACCTCTCTCCATTCCATCTCCTTGTTTCTATGGAAACGTGGAGGTGTGGAGAGGAGGGAACGCAGGCGTAGCTCCTGAACACCGGAGGAAGAAAAACAGAATGAACGATGAGACACGGAAAGACGGCGAGCAAACCAGATGGAGACAAATGAAGATGGAGGCAGAGAGAGAGGGAGGAGCAGACACCCTGAGAGGGGATCCAGCGAGAGAGTCCTTGAAACCGTCTTCTGAGATGGGAGAGAGAGGGATGCAGGAAGGAGGAGAAAGAGGGAGAGGTAAAGGAGAGAGAGAAAGGCAGTTTACCACAGCAAGCTGTTGTGCGGGAGGTTGTTTCTATGGTAACCTGCTGAGGTTTTTATTGTCTGGGTCGTGTGCAACTTCAGCCTCCATCTTGAATCCATCAACAGTCTTGACCTCACATGGCTGTTATACCCCCACTCCACTGTTGTCTTTATCATTCTGTGTGTGTGTGTGTGTGTGAGAGACTTACCTTGTTATTTGTGTGCATGCATGCATGCGCCTTGCATTTGTGCCTTCATCCAAACCTAAATAAAACAGATACAAACGTAGGTTTTGCATTTGTCCGAGAAATCTCTCCCCCAAATCAATATTTGGTATGGATATGACTTGTAATGAAAGTCTTTGTGATTTCACAATAATGGCCTCCGCTTGTGTGGTGAGCATCTGGGGTGGGAGGAGGGAGAGAGGAGGGGGGACGTGGCTATGAGGGGAACAGCCTGGCCGGGCCTCTATCAGCTAGGGAGGGAGATGTAAATAAAGGAATAGCCTGTTTGTTCTGTAGAAGGGGGAGGGGGACGCAGAGAGGAACGGCCTGTTTGTTCTGTCGTCGCGCAGAGAAAGAGAACAACCAAACCAACGGAGAGAGAGAGAGAGAGGAAGAACAGGAGGAGAGAGACGTAGACGAAAAACCCCGGAGAGAGACAAACCAAGGGGGAGGGAGGCCGAGGGAGAGAGACACAAAGAGAGAGGGGCAGGGACCATTTTTTGCAAAGCGCACACGGTCATAGGGAGCACGGTGTGGCAGAAGAGGGAGAGTGGCGTGTGTAGGTGTCACTGCAGCGACCTGGCCTCCTGAGAGACCCAGGGAGGGAGGCGGGGCCGAGCACGGAACAGCCGCTTTATCAGCGGGCGGTGGGAGGGAGCCAGGCTCGGTGGAACGGCCTCCCTCCTCTATTGTAGCAAGGCTGAGACACAGAACAACCTGTTGACATTTTATATCATGTGACCAGAAGCACAAGTCAGTTAGCTGACATCTTTCTCTCTCTCTCTCTCTCTCTCTCTCTCTCTCTCTCTCTCTCTCTCTCTCTCTCTCTCTCTCTCTCTCTCTCTCTCTTTGTCTCTCAATCGCCACCATTCTCTCTTTCAGTCTCTCTTTCATATTTATCTTTCTTGTTCTCTCCCTCGTTCTCTCTCTGGGAGTTTGGACTGAATGATTAAGATGACATTTCTCTTCTACCGCCTCATGTGGAAGGGTGGTTGTCAACCACTTATCCTCGATGTGTGTACGTCCCAATCACCCGTCACTGCGCGTCCTCGTGTGTGTGTCCGTGTGTGTGAAGGGGGTGGGTTAAATAGCTAGCTAGGTCCAGGCTGGTCCTGGGACAGCACAGAGCACCACACGCTGGGGTGTCGATGACTTCTGACTGTCCATCCTGATGATGACCCTTCTCCTGCGGTCCACTGCCTGCTGATGGGGCCCTGGGTGGAGTCTCTGGCTCTCCTGACCGTGTGTGTGTGTGTCCACAGCCTACTGGCTACATGGAGACGGCTATGTCCTACAGCACCATTGAAGACCTGCAGCTGCTGTCCTGGGACAACGCCCCCAAGTACTGCGTCCAGCTCAGCTTCCCTGGTGGGACTGTACTGCTGCAGGTAGCACATGCACACACATGCACACACATGCACACACACACGTGCACACACACACACACATGCACACACACGCACACACACACACACACACGTGCACACACACACATATGCACACACACACATACACACACACATGCGCACACACATAAACACACACACACACCACACACGCACGCACATGCACACACACACTCCTTGACATTACATTTACATGTATTCATTTAGCAGACGTTTTTATCCAAAACAACTTACAAGAGAGAGCTTAACAAAAGAATAACAAAGCAACAACAACAACAGCTGATATTTCTAAGTGCCATTAAACTCTTCACACACACGCGCGCACACAATGATGATCATGATAGTTTGTGGTAAGTGTTCACCAGTATGTGTGTCTGCAGGCTGCTAACAGCTACCTGAGGGACCAGTGGTTTCATTCCCTCCAGTGGAAGGTAAGATTCAAGTGTGTGTGTGTGTGTGTGTGTGTGTGATAGACATACATGTCTGTACAAGTTACCAACATTCTCACTGACTGTAGCCTTCAGCCTGTAGCTGTGTCTTCTACATGCGAGCCAGACAGTAAATTCCTGCATGTGTGTGTTTGATCTGTTTAATCCCGTGTAGAAAAAGATCTATAAGTACCGGAAGGTTCTGAACAACCCGAGTCGCTGGGAGGTGGTACTGAAGGAGATCCGCTCCCTGGTGGACCTGGCCCTGACCTCCCCTCTGCAGGACGAGTCCATTCACCAGACCCCCCTTCACATCATCTCCACCCTGCTGGCGGAGGTGACGCACTCACACACACATTAACACACACACACACACACCAGATCCCCCCTTCACATCATCTCCACCCTGCTGGCGGAGGTGACGCGCTCACACACACATTAACACACACACACACACACCAGATCCCCCCTTCACATCATCTCCACCCTGCTGGCGGAGGTGACGCGCTCACACACACATTAACACACACACACACACACACACACCAGATCCCCCCTTCACATCATCTCCACCCTGCTGGCGGAGGTGACGCGCTCACACACACATTAACACACACACACACACCAGACCCCCCTTCACACCATCTCCACCCTGCTGGCGGAGGTGACGCGCTCACACACACATTAACACACACACACACCAGACCCCCCTTCACATCATCTCCACCCTGCTGGCGGAGGTGACGCGCTCACACACACACATTCACACACGCGCACACACATGCTCATACACTCACACACATTGTTCACACACACACACACACAGACAGGCACACACACATACACTCACACACACACTCGCTCACACACATGCTCACACACACACATGCACACACAAATGCTCACACACGCACTCACACACACATACACTTGCTCACACACACTCGCTCACACACACACACACTCACGGTCACGGTCACACACACACACTCACACTCACTGTTGTCTCCCCACTTCTACCCAGAACACCAACCTCAGCCCTCAGGACCACGAGAACATCATAGTGGTGAGTCTGCTGTGTGTGGGGCCGTGCTGGGGTTCATAACAAGCACACACATACACTGGCTTTCCCCTGGCCCAGAACTATACAACCAGATAAGATGTGGAAAGTAGTTGTGTTGATTATGTTTGTGTGTGTGTGTGTGTGTGTGTGTGTGCAGGCCATCGCTCCTCTGTTAGAAAACAACCACCCACCTCCTGACCTGTGTGAGTTTTTCTGCAAGGTGAGAGGAACCACACACTCACTGTACGCATTCTACACACACACATTCCACACACCCTACACACACACTGCACACACACTTACTGTATGCATTCTACACAACCTTCACACACCCTCCACACACATTAGACACTCCACACACACTCCACACACACTCCACACACACTCCACACACACTCCACACACACTCCACACACCCTCCACACACACTGCACACACACTTACTGTATGCATTCTACACATCCTTCACACGCCCTCCACACACATTCGACACTCCACACACACTCCACACACACTCCACACACACTCCACACACACTCCACACACACACTACTTATACACCGCACACAGTGCCCAGTATGATTGTTGTGCTGTGTGTGTTTGCAGCACTGCCGTGAGAGGCCTCGCTCCATGGTAGTGATAGAGGTGTTCACTCCTGTGGTGCAGAGAATCCTCAAACACAACATGGTAGGTGGGGCCTGAGCACACTTCTAATGTGTCCACAGTCCCTCCTGAGTCCCACAGTCTAAACTCATGTTTACCCCCCCTCACACACACACACACACACACAGGACTTTGGGAAGTGTCCTCGTCTGCGCCTCTTCACCCAGGAGTACATCTTGGCTCTGAATGAGCTCAATGCCGGCATGGAGGTGGTGAAGAAGTTCGTTCACAGGTATACTGCCCTGTCTCTCTCTCTCTGTGTGTCTCTCTCTGTGTGTCTCTCTGTGTCTCTCTCTCTGCCTCTCTCCTTGTCTCTCTCTGCCTGTCTCCTTGTGTCTCTCTGTGTGTCTCTCTGTGTCTCTCTCTCTGCCTCTCTCCTTGTCTCTCTCTGCCTGTCTCCTTGTGTCTCTCTGTGTGTCTCTCTGTGTCTCTCTCTCTGCCTCTCTCCTTGTCTCTCTCTGCCTGTCTCCTTGTGTCTCTCTCTGCCTGTCTCCTTGTCTCTCTCTCTGCCTGTCTTCTTGTCTCTCTCTCTCTGCCTCTCTCCTTGTCTCTCTCTCTCTGCCTCTCTCCTTGTCTCTCTCTCTGCCTGTCTCCTTGTGTCTCTCTCTCTCTCTGCCTGTCTCCTTGTCTTTCTCTCTGCCTGTCTTCTTGTCTCTCTCTCTCTGCCTCTCTCCTTGTCTCTCTCTCTCTGCCTCTCTCCTTGTGTGTCTCTCTCTCTCTCTGGAGTGCAGCCGCTGTCATTCCCGTCATTTTAAAGCAGATGTCATCAGCGGGTTCTGATAAGCATCTGAAATTTGTGTGTGTGTTCCCCAGCATGCATGGTCCTACAGGGCAGTGCCCTCACCCACGTGTCCTCCCCAACCTGGTGGCAGTGTGCCTGGCAGCCATCTACTCCTGCTACGAGGACTACATCAACAGGTGGGTCACACACACACACACACACAGGCACACACACATGCTTACACACGCACGCGCGCAAACACGGCGATACTCAAACATGCGTATGTACGCAGTCCCCCTTTCTCTTGGCTGATCCTTCTCTTGTCGTGCCCCCCGCCCCGCCCTCTGCCCCCCCCCCAGCCGAGACAACTCCCCCAGCCTGAAGGAGATCAGGAACGGCTGCCAGCAGCAGAACGAGCGCAAGCCGCCCCTGCCGCTCCGCCTCCTGCGCCCGGACCCGCCCACCCCTCCGCCCCCGTCCCTCCTCCCCCTCTCCCACCCGCCGCCGCCGCCGCCGTGCGGCACCCTCTCCCCCACCCCCTCGCTGCCCCTTTCCCCCCCGCCCACGCTGCCCCTCTCCCCGCCGCCCTCCATCGTCAACTCCAGCGAGATCCTGGTGGAGCTGGAGAGGAGCAACAACCAGGCCAACGTGCGCCGGAAGTCTCCAGCGGGGGGCGACAGTGAGCCCAACCTGATTGACTGCCTGCTGGTGAGCCCCGCCCTCAACACGCTGTCCATCCAGCTGCCCGCCCAGGCAGACCGCGTCCTCCGCTGCTTCGCCCTCATCCTCAAGATGCTGTAAGTGTCCACCAGCTCCACGGGGGGGGGGGGGGGGGTAGGGCGGGGGGGGGTGAGTGAGTGCGTGTGTTTTTGTGTGTGTGTATGCGTGAGTGTGCGCGCGCGTGTGTGTGCGTGTGTGTGTCTGCGTGTGCGTGTGTACGTGTGTGTGTAGGTGTGTGTGTATGTGTGAGTGTGCGCGTATGTGTATGTGTCTGCGTGTGTGTGTATGTATGTGCGTGTGTATGTGTGTAGGTGTGTGTATGTGTGCGTGTGTGTGTGTGGAAACCTGAACCTGACATCCCCTGTCACAGCACGACCAGTTCCTTCCGTCTCCCTGTCTGCTTGTGTTTGTCATCAACTTGGTGTGTGCGTGCGCGCGCGTGCGCGTGTGTCCCCCAGGTCCGACTACGACGACTGGAGACCAGCTCTAGCCAGCTTGCTGCAGCCCATTCCCTTCCCTAAAGAGTGAGTACACACACACGCGCGCACGCACACACAGCCTACACACACCTGAGAGACCTGCTGGCAAACCTTTGGGGGGCTGGGACGTGACGTGGATCGTCTACCCAGGGGCCTTTGGGGGAACATGGGGGGGGCTCTGGGGGCGGCGCTGTAATTGGTCGCAGCGTTCAGACCCTCATTAGGCGCGTCTGTGGAGAGCACCTGTTGTCTTGCGGAGGGCTCACCTGGAGCTCACCTGGAGCTCACCTGCGCACGCCGTCTAAACACAGAAACACAGAAACACGGTCATTAGCAAAGAACAACACTGGCTTCACACACCGGTCCCACGGCTAATGACACACACTGTGAGGCACAAAGACCGTTCTCATTCATGCTAACCCGCCTCTCTTTCCTTCTCTCTCCCCCCCCCCCAGGGGTCTTGCTCATTCCAAGTTTACAAAGTAAGTACCCCGTGGAGCCATTATGTAACCACTCTGAGGGCTCAGTTCTGGAAATGGACCGAGGTTTGGGGACTTTGCGGAAAAAGTAATGGGGGAATTCAGTTGAAACATTGTGTTATTTTCCGGCCCTAAAAATACCTTTTTACTGTTAGAATAAACTCTACAGGAAGCTTGTTTTGAAACATGTTATCTAATGTTACATTTATTAAATGTCATGTCATGTAAAACATTTATAAGCAGAATTTTGCGTAGAACATTCCAGTTGTTTTGTATAACAGTTAGACACCAGTCTCAGTAATAATATCTGTTTGTGTCAACAGGGAGCTCAAATATGTAATTCACCGGTTTGCAGAGGATCCGAGACAGGAGGTGTGTGTGTGTGTGTGTGTGTGCGTGTGCGTGTGTGTGTGCACTTGGTTGGTGTTGTGACGTACAGTTATTTAGTTATTTTAATGAGGTTTAATGATTAACACGCTCTTGTGTGTGCGTGTGTGTGTGTGTGTATGTGTTGTGTATGTGTTGTGTGTGTGTGTTGTGTATGTGTATGTGTGTGTTCCAGGTCCACTCCTGTCTGCTCAGCGTGCGCTCTGGGAAGGATGGCTGGTTCCAGCTGTACAGTCCAGGGGGCGTGGCTTGTGATGATGATGGGGAACTGTTTGCCAGCATGGTAGGTTCACCTCCAGCTGCCCTCTTCCTCCTCCCTTCCTCCTCCCTTCTTCCTCCCTCCTTCCCCCCCCCATCTCTTTCCTGTTCGTGCTTTTCTCCACATATTCTTAAACAAACAAAGCACTAAAGAAGCCTCTCTCTTTTTCTTACTCTCTCTCTCTGTCTGTCTCTCTGTATCTCTCTCTCTATCTATCTCTGTCTGTCTCTCTTTCTCTCTGTCTCTCTGTCTCTCTCTCTCTCTCTCTCTCTGTCTCCCTCTCTCCCCCTCTCTCTCTCTCTCTCTCTCTCTCTCTCTATGTCTCTCTGTCTCTCCCTCTCTCTCTTTCTCTCTCTCTCTATGTCTCTCTATGTCTCTCTCTCTCTCTCTCTGTCTGTCTCTCAGGTCCACATCTTAATGGGGTCCTGTTACAAGACTAAGAAGTTCCTTCTCTCCCTGGCCGACAACAAGCTGGGCCCCTGTATGCTCCTGGCTCTCCGCGGCAACCAGACCATGGTGGAGGTGCGCATGTTCGCCATGTTTGCGACACCCCATCCGAGGGCCCGCGCCAATTAGCTGGAAGCCCAAGTCCCCCCTCTAAACACCGCCGTGTGTGTGTGTGTGTTCTGCAGATCCTGTGTCTGATGCTGGAGTACAACATCATTGAGAACAAGGACACCCAGCTCCAGATCATCTCCACCCTGGAGAGCACCCTGGTGGGCCTGCGCATGTACGAACAGCTCTGCGATCGACAGAGGGAGCTCAAGGAGCTGGTGAGCACGCCCTTAACACACGCGTGCGCTGCCACACGTGCTCACAGCTTGATAAATGACCCCCCCCCCATCCCTTGGGCATGGCTGACGCCATCTGCCGTTCTGATGAGGGACTGCAGGGGGAGCTCTCACACCCGTATTGCTGTCAACATCTCTCTTTGTCTCGCTCTCCGTCCCTGCGTCCGTCCGTCTGTCTCTCACTCTCTCTGTTCCTCTTCCCGTCTGTCTGTCTGTCTCTCAGCAACGGAAAGGAGGCCCTACCCGTCTCACTCTGCCCTCCAAATCCACGGTGAGGTTCTGCTCGTTAACCTATCAAGCCTAGGACCGCAGAAAACGGCCACGGCACAGGTTCTAACTCCATCTCCCCCCCCCCCCCCCCCCCCCCTCCAGGACGCTGACCTGGCCAGGCTGCTGAGTTCCGGTTCCTTTGGGAACCTGGAGAACCTGAGTCTGGCTTTCACCAATGTCACCAGTGCCTGTGCAGAACAGCTCATCAAACTCCCTTCTCTCAAACAGCTCAACCTCTGGTCCACACAGGTCTGTCCGTCCCCCCCCCCCCCCCCCTTCCCCCCGCACACACACACTGACCCACACACACACACAGGCCCAAACAGACACACACACACACACACAGGCCCAAACAGACGCACACAAACCCACACACACACAAAGACATGCTTTCGCATAAAGAGGGCATGTTGTTTAACACCTACTGTTTCTGTCCATGTGTGTGTGTGTGTGTGTGTGTTTTAGTTTGGAGATGCTGGTCTGCGGTTGCTGTCAGAACACCTGGCCTGTCTGCAGGTGTTGAATCTGTGTGAGACTCCGGTGACTGACGCCGGCCTGCTGGCACTGAGCTGTAAGACTGAGCCTCTTACCTGGCCACCCCCTCACACACGCCCCCTCAACATCTGCACACACACACACCTCAACATCTGCACACACACACGCCTCAACATCTGCACACACACACCCACACACGCCTCAACATCTGCACACACACACCCACACACGCCTCAACATCTGCACACACACACACGCCTCAACATCTGCGCACACACACACATCTACACACGCTGTGCGCAGGATTTGCATGCAGACACACACCTTAGTCATTTAGCAGACGCTCTGATCCTGACCCTCAGTGTGTGTGTGTGTGTGTGTGTGTGTGTGTGTGTGTGTGTGTCCTCAGCCATGAAGAGCCTCTGCAGTCTGAACATGAACAGCACCAAGCTGACAGCTGACACCTACGAAGACCTGAAGGTAAGAAGAGCGGGCTGACACACACACCCTCACACACACACCCTCACACACACACACCCTCACACACACACCCTCACATATACACTTACATACACACACACTCAGATACACACACACCCTCACACACACCCTCACACACACGCCCTTACACACACACCCTCACACACACACCCTCACACACACACACCCTCACACACACACCCTCACATATACACTTACATACACACACACTCAGATACACACACACCCTCACACACACCCTCACACACACGCCCTTACACACACACCCTCACACACACACCCTCACACACACACCCTCACATATACACTTACATACACACACACTCAGATACACACACACCCTCACACACACACCCTCACACACACACCCTCACATATACACTTACATACACACACACTCAGATACACACACACCCTCACACACACCCTCACACACACACCCTTACACACACACCCTCACACACACACCCTCACACACACACCCTCACATATACACTTACATACACACACACTCAGATACACACACACCCTCACACACACCCTCACACACACGCCCTTACACACACACCCTCACACACACACCCTCACACACACACCCTCACATATACACTTACATACACACACACTCAGATACACACACACCCTCACACACACACCCTCACACACACACCCTCACATATACACTTACATACACACCCAGACACACACACACATCACCTGGCCCCTGCTGGTGGAGGGACACACTAACACTGCCCCCCATCCCCCCTCTTCTCTCTCCTTGTTTTCGTCCCTTTTTCTTTCCTGCAGGCTAAACTGCCCAACCTGAAGGAGGTGGATGTCCGCTACACGGAGGCGTGGTGATCAGGGCCCGCCACGGCGTTCAAGCACCGCGGGAACGATGACGTCATCCGAAGTGTGAGGGCTGCCTCATATCATCAGAACACGTGACTCTGACATCATTAACCACTCAGCATCTGAGGGGTCTTCCCCCCCCCACCCACCCCCCCCCCAACGTAACGCCAGCACCTCCCGGTGACGTCACGTCCTCTCTAGTGACATCACGTCCTGCTAGAATCATCTTTCGAGTGACATCATAATCATTTCAACGACAAGGATTTTCTTGCCCCCCTCCCCCCCCTTGCCCCTCCCCCCGTAACACAAGGACATTTATAGTGACATCATCAGGTGCCAGGATCCCCTGTCCTGGGAGAGACCCTCCTGTCTGTCTGCCTGTCTGTCTGCCTCCCGCCTGTCTCACTCCTCCTCTCTTCTTCTCTCATATGTGGTGGCACCGTGTCTGTCCACGCCTCTTAGCTGACAGAACAAATCGAGAGGATCAATCTGCCCTCCTCCGCCCCCCCTCTCTCTCTCTCTCTCATAAAAATAACATGAAACACTGTCATTCCCTCTCTCTCTCTCCCTCTCTCATTCCCTCTCCCTCCCTCTCAAATTCCCTCTCCCTCCCTCCTTCCCTCTCTCTCCCTCTCTCTCTGTCCATCTTCGAAGAGGTGTTGTACCCTGGTGAAGGCTGGATAAAACCATGCGTCCACATTCCAGTTCTCTTTTGATATTGCCTGTAGTTGGTCCAAACGCAGCACTCGAGACAACGTGTTCAGCGCTCGTGTTAGGGTGAGGGAGGTCGCCAGGGGGGTCAGACCCTGGCCGGCGGAGTCCTTCATCAGTGACGGATGCGACCTCAGGTTTGGAGAGAGGTTGCCCGACTGTGCCTGTTCCTCATTCGATGTGCTCACTCTCAAAATAATCAACTTTTTAATCAACTTGAACGAACATATTTTTCCAGACATCTCTGCTTTCATATACTGTGTGTTTATATAGAAGATGTATACGTATATATATATACACATATATATATATACATGAATGTGTGTGTGTGTATTCCCTGATGACGTTTTCAAAAGCAGAAATGGCAGAAGTTCTGCTCTGAGCAGAAACCACCGGCGATTTAGAAAAACAAAAACCATGTGACATTTTTTTCTTGGTGTTTTCAGTGTACATAATAGGACCCATATTTAACCGACTGCTTGAGCAGCACAGTGGCTAGTCTGGGACTACCTTCTATTTATAACTCTTTCACTATGTTCTGTCGTTACTAAGACACTCTGTTCCCGTCGGACAAACTGCCCCTTCTAGACAGTCGCCACTGCGACGACCCCCACCAGATCGTTGTAACGCGTGCGCCACACCCTGCCCCAGCGATGGGACGCTGTAACCGTGGATACGCATGGGCGGCGATGCAGAGGTTTCAGTGGCCATCCAATCAGAGTTCCTTTCTACGCGAGACGTGAACGCGGGGGGTGGGGGGGGGGGGGGGGGGCTGCTTGCATGCTGGGGGAGCGTGGGAGCCCCCTCCTAGACGTGGACTTGCGGTCCATGGAATTGGACCTGCCCCCCCCCCCCCCCCCCAAAATATTTGCCCGTCAAAATGGCGGGTTTGTTTCAAACGTCCTTTGTCTGGGTCGGAAGGCACCGTGTGGGCCGCCCCCCCCCCCCCCCCAAATCGAGACAGCTCACCCTCTGAACGTGTTTACATGGATCGACAGCGGAGGAGCGTTGGGGTTTGCGGTGACGCAGGGGATGAGCTGACTCAGCATCGGGGGGGTGGGAGACGGGTTCTCTGTCAGGAAGGGCCTCCGCTCTGCCTCTGGGGGGGGGTGTGTGGGGGGCGGGGGGGGGGTGACCATCGATCCCTTGTCTCGCGCTTGTGCACGCGCGCTCACACACACACAAGCAGACACACCCTTTAGGAACGCAGATGTACTGTTTCGTAAAAACGGCCCGTTTCCAATCCTTTTCTTCTTTTGACCTTTTTTTCTTCTTCCTGTGGTCCTGAGTGATCCTGTGTTCTGTTTGCTGGAGACGGCCCCTGAGGGCCAGGCTGGGGCCGACCAGGGCCCATCCTGAGGGAGGGGAAAGGGGATCTCTGTTTCCTTGTGCCATGGTGGTTAGTGGCTCTGTGGACCTGGTTAAGGACCCTGTGTCATGTATATACAAGTTTATTTTCTCCCCTTTCTTTGAAGTCCATCCCCCTCTTCTCTATTCTTCTTCCTTTTTTTCGGGGCTTTCCTGTTGTGTATGTCTGTGTGTGTGAGTGTGTGTGTGGTCTTTGGGGTGTTGGGTCATCCTCAGGATGTGAGCGTGTGGTCATTATCAGTACAATGGTTTAATTCTTTTCACACAAAGTGCACTGTAATCTAACTTGTCATTATTAAGTATGTTTTCAGTGGTTAAAATCTTTTAATTATTGGTTATTTTTTTCAACTGTTCAATTTTCATTTTTTATCACTTTAATCAAGAATTTGTTGCCTGTTTGTTAGTTTTACTTTGTTGTCATTGTTTGCATGTACATGTCGCTGGAATCAGCTGTTGTTTTTATTTTGTAACTTAATTATTTTTTGGAAGGTCGAAAAGTCCATTCAAAGGGGTTGGATCACTATCTTTCTGAAAACTGTGCCCCCACCCCGGCCCCTCCGCCCCCACCCCGGCCCCTCCGCCCCCCCTGCCCCTCCGCCCCCAGGTCTGGACTTGTCAGAGAGGCAGGTCGGGGCGTGTGAAAAAAAGATGTGCACCAGAAGGCTGACACTTCCAGATGGAAGGGGTCGGATGTTCCTCTCGGTTTAATATTTCGTTTCTACATGTATATCTCCTGAGAGAGAATGTGTGTCCTTTAAGCAAATCCTAGCCTATCGATCCGAGCCCTCAGCTTCTGGCTAATGTGACTGACAGGTGTCAGGTGGTTTTGGTCTCAGCCTATCAGAAAGCAGAATTATACCCAGTACCATGTTACTAAGGTTCAGGGAGGGTCAGGGCTTGGTTACGGAGGTGTAGAGGTAAGAGATGGGATGTGTTTTTGTTTTTTTTATACTGTAGAAGACACGTGATTGTTATTAAAAAATGACTCATCTATTTGTAAAACCCTGTGGAGCTCCATGTGCAATGCTTTGGTTTGGTTTGATTTGGCCGCTCTGATCTCCCTGTCCCCCACTTTCTCAGTATCCCTGTCCCGCCTGGGTTGATATGACAAGCTGTTTCTGAACACTTCTGAATTAGTCAAAGGTTTCTATCATTTTAATTGTGACTGCGCTTAAAAGTCTTAATGGTCATGGCGTCAGGGCGTCCTGTGCTCTGGCGCCCCCTTGTGGCCCAGTCATTCATGGGCAGGTTAACTCCAGGAAAACTTCCCACAATTCCTTGTAGTCATATTTGGCAGGGCAGATGAGGGCCGCCGTCATTTTTTTCTCATGTCGCGCGATCTGCTTCCCCGTGCTGGGGAACCGCTGCTGCCGCTGCTCTGTGGCTGTTGTCATAAAATACGAGAACTTCAACAGGAAAAATAACAACTATGATGTGAAATAATTTCAATCAAAATAAACTGTCTGTGAATATGTTTCAAATAAGACTTGGTATTTTTTCCCCACCCTAGTTTCAGACCATTATCCTATGGACCATCACAACTGATTTACAGCACCGACAATATATGTTCAAAGATTTTGTGAATAACGTACACATTTTCTTGAGCACAAATATAAAGTATGACTACATTACATTTATCAGATGCGTTTATCCAAAGCAACTTACAGCAAGTACAAGGACAGTCTCCCTCAGGCAAGTAGGGTGAAGTGCCTTGCCTGTGGACACAATATCATGTAGCCACAGCCAGGAATCGAACTCACAACCCTCCGAACATGAGCCCAACACCTTAACCTGCTGAGCCATCTGAATATGTTTCCAAAATGTTATGCAGAACAGAGTAAAGCTCACGCCAAGGTAGAATTCAAGTTTTATTGGATTGAATCTGTCAATGAATACACACAGAGAAATAACAGTCTAGTACACACACACACACACACACACATGTAACACTTAATAAGCTTGGGGGCCGGGGGCCAGGACCCAGGGGCTAGGACCCAGGGGCATCTAGCTGAGGTCCTCTTCTGGCTCCCTGAGGCCCTGGCTGTGCATGGTCTTGCCTACTATCTCCATCATGGCCTGGGCCTCAGGGTCCACATCCAGGATGCTTCTCTTCTGCTAAACAGAAACACAAACAGCTCAGTCAGTATGAACCCTGACCCCTCCCTCCCCCCATCTTAGAGCGCACACACACACCACATTGCTGCTGCGTGGGCAATACATCAAATAAACAAACAGCTCAGTCAGTATGAACCCTGACCCCTCCCCACCCATGCAGAAGGCCAGCCCCTCGACACTCGTGCGACTGACCTCTTGGTCCTGCTCCTTGGGGGGTTTGCCCACCGCCCAGATCTCTAGATGGTCCAGCATGAAGTCTTCCTCCCCTGAGAGCTGGGGGCTGCCATACGTGGTACAGCGAGGCCGTGCACGGCTGTGGCCCCGCCCAAAATCGCTGTCCAGCCACAGGCCAAAGTACCCGTGCTGCCCACCCATTCCCTGGAGAGAGAGAGAGAGAGAGAAATAAAGCTTCAGCACACAGACATTGAGGGAAATGAACAGATGGTGTTAGTGAAGTTGGCGAGCCTTACCAGTCCATTAGGCATGGTCTGCTGTCCTTGGTTGAGGTACATGTAGTGATCATTGTATCCTGTACAGCTGTACACCCTTAAATGTGGGAACACTGAGAATAGGAAACACCTGGAGTCCCCTGTAGAAACCCCCCCCCCAGAAGAAGATAGATTTTAAGTGTTCAAAGCGTAACCAATCCTCACATAGGAGATCCTCTGCGTAGCAGCCTTCCTTACCCTGGTACTGCGGCTTGACGTCCCAGGTGTGGGAGGCGAAACCCCCAAAAACGTGGCCCTTGGTGTCCCTGATCAGCAGCAGGCTGGGGCCCTTGTGAGTGCAGCTGCCCACCACTCGTGAAAAGCTCTCCCCGTGCAGCTGGGTGGAGAACAGCAGCCTCCAGGGGGCGCTCACGCCCTCCGGCAGCTGGGGGGCCAGGAACATGAGGGAGGGCAGGTCTAACAGGCAGCGCAGCTTCCCCCAGGGGGCCTCCTGGCAGGCGGGGAGGAGCGGGGGAGGCGGCTGGGAGGACAGAGCCAAGCCTAGGCCCTCGGAGATGAGCAGGTTCAGGTACACGGCCACCTGGCTCTCCCGGAAGATCCAGTCTTCCAGGACGGACACGTCACAGACACCGTCTGAGGAGGGGAGGGGCAGGCGTCATGTGATGCGAAGGACTAAACCCCAAAAATCGCCCCCATGCACTGAGGCCCCTACGTTATGTCTGTTCAAAAGGGGTTCCATAAGGGACGTATTGAGAATGGGTTTCCACTTACCTGAGGGTTTCAGTTCAGAGCACATCTGCTCAGCCAGTAATTTGACCCCCAAGGAACAGTCTCCCATGTGGTCTGGCTGCCAGCCTCTCATGCGCCCCCTATGGATCAGAATCTGTACCACAGCCGTCACCAGGTCCTGCAAGAACTACAGTAGGACAGGTACAGGCATCAGTAGATGATGACGAGAGAGAGAGAGAGAGAGAGAGAGAGAGAGAGAGAGAGAGAGAGAGAGAGAGAGAGAGAGAGAGAGAGAGAGAGAGAGAGAGAGAGAGAGAGAGAGAGAGAGAGAGAGAGAGAGAGAGAGAGAGAGAGAGAGAGGGGGGGGGGGGGGGGATTCCATGCTCACCTCGAAAACCTGGTCGCACGTGGCGACGCCAGCCACTGACCCCCCCGCCATCGCCATGGCGATGGGTGCCCGTTCCTCGGCCGTGCCGCGCAGGACGTCTGCCAGGAAGATGAGCAGCTGGTCGTGGCTCACCCCTGCTTCTGCGGCCACGCCCTTCGCCTCGTCACTCCCTGCTTCCACCCCAGTGTCCATGCTGGCCATCGCAGCGTAGACACGCTGCACCATCTGCTCTGAGGCTACATCTGCCATGGCAACCTGCAACACAGGACCGTCAGTTACTTTAACTTCTCCTCTCCTACACTTCTATTTGACCAAAATCAACAACAACAACAAGTATTCAATGTGAAACAATGATATGCTCCACTGTGTGAGACACCTTTAAGGTATCCAGTTCTAGAAACGTCTTGGTTTTCCCGGTTGCAGTAGAACTCGAGCCTTGCTGAAGCTTGTCGAACAAGCCCTCCACCACAGGCCGCTCCTCCTGGCGAAACCGGGCCACCCGCTGCTGCACCACCGCACTGTCTGTGTTCCCCATGTCTTGACCTGGGCACCATGTCAGTCGGCATCATATCGGTTAGTAACAACAACAAAAACACAAAAACGATAGTCTAACAGTGTACATATCAGTCACACCGATTACTAGTTTGATTGCAAACTGTAGTGTACAGTCTACTCCATGGTGACCATTTCCACAAACTGACTGGTATTGTCAATACTATTGACAACCTGGTCAGACCAGTGGTCTACGACATAAGAAAACACAAAAGCTAATAACTAGCCTGATCGTTAAATTTAGCTAGTAGTATACAAACAATACCATATCACAAAAACACGATACGACAATAAAGGGAAATTTTATAGTTTACCTAGAGAGAACCTTTTTCTTTCAGTACATCACGGGGCTAAAATTAAAATGTATACTTCCGGGATTTAAAGCCTCACGGTGTTGTTAACCAATCGGATAACAAAACGGGCCACAAACAGGATTGTGATTGGCCCGAAGCACAAGGCACGTGTTCAAGACCAACTGCTGTAGAATGGAGTCGTTTTCCTGCTAAAAGTTCGACTGTGTGCAACATTTTGTCAGAAGCTTCAAATGTAATGTATAAAACTGAAATGTAAACAAAAAATGAATAAATAAAAATGTAATGTGAACATTTTCGGGAACAAATGAAGCTGACAGGGATTGTGACGCGTTTTAACAAATTATAAGAACTTGTGACAAAATCCTACCAGTCACTGATGCTTTAAATAGGCAATGTTACATTTCACGGTCAGCCACAAATTCCTTAGCAATACTGGCACTTTCTTTGCTGTTACAGGAATACCAGGCAGTGGTAGCACCACACAATCGTAGTGGTAATGGACTCACACGTAGGTGAGGCAGGGAACCTCGCTGGTTCCTGGTGTTAAAGACGTCCCTCCTGGCCCCAATGGGGACCCCCGCCTCGTCCCTCGCCAGCAGATCAAACACCTCATTGTTGTAGACCTCTACCAACGACACCTCCATCTTGTGGCTTTCTGGAGGCTTTTCTGCGATCAGCCTGTCACACACACACACACATTTTACATTTACATTTAGTCATTTAGCAGAAGCTCTTATCCAGAGCGACACACAGCAAATACAGGGACATTCCCCCTGAGGCAAGTAGGGTGAAGTGCCTTGCCCAAGGACACACACATACAGATACACAAATTACATACACATGCACGCTCACATGAATACAGATACACAAACACAGGGCAGGTCAACATGCTTTCACACTGACAGAGCATGAGGTTAACCTAACCTCTCTCTCTCCCCCTCCCTTCCTCTCTCCCTCTATCTCTCTCTCTCACCTGAAGATCTCCCAGGCAGCTTTGGGGATGATGCAGCATCAGGCTCCAGACCTAAGGGCTCCTCCGGCTGAGAGACAATCATGGTGTGTGCCTTCCCCCTTCCTGTCTGGTCATACGCCATTATACACAATTTATATTTTGTGTATGAAACATAAATAGATTATATATACATATATAAAAAATAATATATATATATATATATTGTGCTGCTTGGGCTACTGGGCAGTTCCATGGGCGTACTGTACATGAAGCCTAAGTTCAAATCTAATTGACAGTATTTGTATAGCCCTTTTAGTATACAAACAACAACAACACCGAAGGCTTCACATACAGTTCGCCCGTGGAACTGCCCAGAGGCCCAACCAGCACAATGTATCTGGACATATATATATATATATATATATATATATATATTTATAGCTTGCTAAATGAAAATGAATATATATATGGTATTTATGTTTAATACACAAAAGAGTAATCATGTGATACCACCCTCGTGTGCACATCATTATTAATGGTATTTTGCTAGTGATTACACATGCAACTCACATTGACACTGATATGTACACTCGAGTGTCCCTAGCGGCGGAGGGTGGTATCGAACCCGGGTCTCATGATTACAAGACTACCCCCACGACACCCAAGAGCTTTTAAAACGTTGTTTGGATTGCTAGGTTGATTGCTAGGGTTGTACACTCTAAAATGGTGACGTATGTAGACGATTGCGACATTATTTGATCGTTGTGCTTGGTGTGGTGAAAAGATATCCAACAGTGCTGGGAGACGCTTTTATCCAAAGCGAGCTTGCTCTTTACAAAAGAGCATCGATCGGATTTATAGATTATGAAACATACGTCGTGAGAAACTAGTTAGTGCCAAGGGTAGAGCTGTAAGATCATCTGTAACTAGTGCTACTAGAGGGGCTGCAAGAGGTGATTGTGCACTGTCTTTCAAGAAATCAACTTTTGGTCAGTCAGTTTTCACATATAAAGCCGCTGCTGAGTGGAATACAATACCACAAAACATAAGAGAGTCCAGTTCTTACGGTTCAATCAAACTAATGTTAAAGAAATGGCTGATAGACAACCAAGGCTGCCAGCATTAGGCGGGGTGGGGCGGGGTAATGCTTGGGGGTTGGGAGGGGTTGCATCTGTTTTATATATATATATATATATTGTATTTTTTTTTATTGTTGCCTGCTTTTTGCTAACTTTGCCGTTCTCCTTCTGGCAGGGGGTCTACCAATGGAAACTAGCCTTTTGGCTATAATTGGGTGCATTTTATCTGTAAAATGTCAATTAATGTATACTGTCCCTCTATAACAAATAAAAAATAAATAAATTAAGTTACAATTATAAGGCAAGCATCTCCGACGGAGATAGTTTACCTGTCGGAAGCTTTCGCAGAAAGAATAAGTGACAGTGGTTTGGTGTTCAGTGGTTTCAGTACACAGGAGGAAGAAAAATAAAGCTGCTTAGTTTAAAGCAAAGGAGGAAGATGAATGAAACCATCAATGACTTTTCTGTTTCGTTTGATCAGCACTTTTACTGCCGTGTTAAAGGCACTGTTCAGAAACAATCAGTTCAGATATAGGAATAAACGTTTATGGTACAAAATCTTTCTATGTGAATGTATTATTTCTCAGCCTGGATAACCCACGGCTCATAGTCCGTACATCTTATATGTGACAAAATAGATATACACTACCGTTCAAAAGTTTAGGGTCACATTGAAATGTCCTTATTTTTTAAGGAAAAGCACTGTACTTTTCAATGAAGATAACTTTAAACTAGTCTTAACTTTAAAGAAATACACTCTATACATTGCTAATGTGGTAAATGACTATTCTAGCTGCAAATGTCTGGTTTTTGGTGCAATATCTACGTAGGTGTATAGAGGCCCATTTCCTGCAACTATCACTCCAGTGTTCTAATGGTACAATGTGTTTGCTCATTGGCTCAGAAGGCTATTTGATGATTAGAAAACCCTTGTGCAATCATGTTCACACATCTGAAAACAGTTTAGCTCCTTACAGAAGCTACAAAACTGACCTTCCTTTGAGCAGATTGAGTTTCTGGAGCATCACATTTGTGGGGTCAATTAAACGCTCAAAATGGCCAGAAAAAGAGAACTTTCATCTGAAACTCGACAGTCTATTCTTGTTCTTAGAAATGAAGGCTATTCCATGCGAGAAATTGCTAAGAAATAGATTTCCTACAACGGTGTGTACTACTCCCATCAGAGGACAGCACAAACAGGCTCTAACCAGAGTAGAAAAAGAAGTGGGAGGCCGCGTTGCACAACTAAACAAGAAGATAAGTACATTAAAGTCTCAAGGTCCCCAACTGGCATCTTCATTAAATAGTACCCGCAAAACACCAGTGTCAACATCTACAGTGAAGAGGCGGCTGCGGGATTCTGGGCTTCAGGGCAGAGTGGCAAAGAAAAAGCCATATCTGAGACTGGCCAATAAAAGAAAAAGATTAAGATGGGCAAAAGAACACAGACATTGGACAGAGGAAGACTGGAAAAAAAGTGTTGTGGACGGATGAATCCAAGTTTGAGGTGTTTGGATCACAAAGAAGAACGTTTGTGAGACGCAGAACAAATGAAAAGATGCTGGAAGAATGCCTGACGCCATCTGTTAAGCATGGCGGAGGTAATGTGATGGTCTGGGGTTGCTTTGGTGCTGGTAAGGTGGAAGATTTGTACAGGGTAAAAGGGATTCTGAATAAGGAAGGCTATCACTCCATTTTGCAACGCCATGCCATACCCAGTGGACAGCGCATGATTGGAGCCAATTTCATCCTACAACAGGACAATGACCCTAAACACACCTCCAAATTGTGCAAGAACTATTTAGAGCAGAAGCAGGCAGCTGGTATTCTATCGGTAATGGAGTGGCCAGCGCAGTCACCAGATCTGAACCCCATTGAGCTGTTGTGGGAGCAGCTTGACCGTATGGTACGCAAGAAGTGCCCATCCAACCAATCCAACTTGTGGGAGCTGCTTCTGGAAGCGTTGGGTGCAATTTCTCCAGATTACCTCAACAAATTAACAGCTAGAATGCCAAAGGTCTGCAATGCTGTAATTGCTGCAAATGGAGGATTCTTTGACGAAAGCAAAGTTTGATGTAAAAAAAATCTTATTTCAAATACAAATCATTATTTCTAACCTTGTCAATGTCTTGACTCTATTTTCTATTCATTTCACAACATATGGTAGTGAATAAGTGTGACTTTTCATGGAAAACACAAAATTGTTTGGGTGACCCCAAACTTTTGAACGGTAGTGTATTTGTTTTACATTTTAGGTGGTATGGTTTATAGCCCAGAAAACATGGTACTTGAATCTCAAAGCAGCACTCTGGCTTTATTGACTATTTATAAAAAAAATACAGAGGGACATTGCAAGTAAATATTTCAACAAAACTATAAAAGCAACACAAACATCTGTTTATCACACTATTGACCATCTCCAAAACATAACTTGCAAAGAAATATAAAAGGCAGGTACAGTTTATAATAAGGTCATAATGAAATGTAATGTCAATATCTTAACCTATCTTGCTGTGATTTTCTCAGGCATAGAACTTGCTGTTGTTGATTTTCTTCTCTTTAATCCTGGAACACAATAGATTAAGTCAACAATAACACACTGAATCCACAGCCACATATGTATTAAAAATATAACAGAGTGAAACACATGTACAGTCATGGCCAAACGTTTTGAGAATGACACAAATATCAAATTTTCACAGAGTCTGCTATTTCAGGGGTTTTGTATGTTTTTGTCAGATGTTTCTATGGTATAATGAAATACAATTATAAGCATTTCATACGTATCAAAGGCTTTTATTGAGAAATACACAGAATTCATGCAATAAGTCAATGTTTGTATAGTGTTGACCCTTCTTTTTCAAGATCTCTGCAGTTCTCCCTGGCATGCTGTCAATCAACTTCTGGACCAAATCCTGACTGATAGCAGGCCATTCTTGCATAATCAATGCTTGGAGTTTCTCAGAATTTGTGGGTTTTCCACTCGTCTCTTGAGGATTGACCACAAGTTCTCAATGGAATTAAGATCTGGGGAGTTTCCTGGCCAAGGGCCCAAAATCGTAATGTTTTGTTCCCCAAGCCATTTTGTCATGACTTTTGCTTCATGGCACGGTGCTCCATCATGTTGGAAAAGGTATTCTTCATCACCAAACTGCCCTTGGATGGTTGGGAGAAGTTGCTCTTGGAGGACGTTCTGGTACCATTCTTTATTCATGGCTGTGCTTTAAGGCAACATTGTGAGAGAGCCCACTCCTTGACCGAAAAGCAACCACACACATGAATGGTCTCAGGATGCTTCACTGTTGGCATGAGACAGGACTGATGGTAGCGCTCACCTCGTCTTCTCCAAACAAGCCTTCTTCCAGATGTCACAAACAATCGGAAAGGGGATTCATCAGAGAAAATGACTTTACCCCAGTCCTCAGCAGTCCAGTCCCTGTACCTTCTGCAGAATATCAGTCTGTCCCTGATGTTTTTACTGGAGAGAAGTGGCTTCTTTGCTGCCCTCCTTGACACCAGGCCTTCCTCCAAAAGTCTTCGCCTCACTGTGCGTGCAGATGCCCTAACACCTGCCTGCTGCCATTCGTGAGCAAGCTCTGCACTGGTGGCGGCCCGATCCCGCAGCTGCAACACCTTTAGGAGACGGTCCTGGTGCTTGCTGGACTTTCTTGGGCGCAGTGGACCTGGCAACAACAGAACCGCTCTTGTTCTTGATAATTCGATAGACGGTTGACTGAGGTGCAATCTTACTCGCTATAAACTTCCCTGTTAGGCCCTTTTTGTGTAATGCAATGATGGCTGCACGTGTTTCTTTGCAGGTAACCATGGCTAACAGATGAGGAACAATGGTGTCATGCACCATCTTCCTTTTAAAGTGTCCAGTCACTTAAATAATGACAGATTGATCTCCAGCCTTGTCCTCATCAACACCCACACCTGTGTTAATTGGCGTGACACCTGTGTGTCATTGAAATTAATTTAGCTGGTCCTTTTGTGGCAGGGCTGAAATGCAGTGGAAATTAGTTTTTTGTGGTAAAGTTCATTTTCAAGGCAAAAAGGGACTTTGTAATTAATTGCAGTTGAGCTGATCACTCCTTATAACATTCTGGAGTAAATGCAAATTGACATTATAAAAACTGAAACAGCAGACTTTGTGAAAATGAATCGTTATGTAATTCTCAAAACTTTTGGCCATGACTGTACAAGTCCTACTTCTGTTTGCAGGTGTCTTGAATCTTCATCAGCTGTTGTTCATTGGTGCAGAACTCCTTCATGAGGTCATCACGGGGGGCGGAGCGTTTGATGTTGGCGTGAGTGTCATACAGGAAGAGCTCATTGCTCAGCTCGGCCTGCCTCCGTCGCAATTGGCTCGAAGAGGAATACAGTTCCTCTTCTGCTTTCTAATGGACAAACAGAGTGACAGACACAGAAGTAAAAGCCACAGGCTCAAAATACAAACTCATTACTTCTGAAAAAACACCTTTAAAATGAAAAGAAATGTGTGTGTGTGTGTGTGTGTGTTACCTCCACTTGTTGCATGTCAATGTAGACCAGCAGAGAGGCCAGCTCGATACTCTCATTGAATCCGTTGGTTAGAGGAACTGAACGGTAACCTACACGGAGACCCAAGACAGTTTGTTGATACAAGGGCCAAAGCTATTATCAAGTATATCAAGGTATAACGTTGAATATGATGTTTTTGCAGACCTGTGTATGTGTATGTGTGTGTGTGTGTGTGTGTGTGTGTGTGTGTGCAGCAACTTTACCTGAGCGAATGCCTTTGACAGGAAATGTGGCCTGGGCCAGGAAGTTGGGGTCTGAGAACATGTCTTCTTCGTTGACCACAAAGCGTAAGAAAGTGAGCTCCGGCTCATACACAGTGAAGATAACAGGCTCAGCTGGGGCTTTCCATACCGGGTTCAGACCATTATCCCCTGAGAGAATCACACAAACCAGGACTACACACGTGTAGGAACACAGACTAACAACATGTCCAACATACTGTACATGGGCTAGGGCTAA
Source organism: Protosalanx chinensis (assembly GCA_030340685.1). Classification (NCBI taxonomy): domain Eukaryota; kingdom Metazoa; phylum Chordata; class Actinopteri; order Osmeriformes; family Salangidae; genus Protosalanx; species Protosalanx chinensis. The sequence continues at coordinate 3,231,514 of CM059318.1, read as the reverse complement.
AAAGTGATTAAAAAGTGCCCCTGTTCCCTCCCTGCTATTTTCCCTTCTCCTCACGGTAGACAACAGTCTTGAACTTGCTATCCTCTGTATGTCCACACAGCTCAATCTCCACAAAGGGGCTAGTAATGCTCCTCCCAGGCTTGGGGAGGTGCCTAGCTGCTATCACCTGCAAAGAAGAGTCACCATCTTGTAACATTCAGCAAACAAATACAGAAAAATATACGGTTTAAAATGACTTTGGGTGAAGGTTCTATAGGTGAGGAGCAGTGCAGTGTGGGGGATTAGGAGCTGCACCTTGACCGTGATGCTGAACTTGACTTTCTTCTTCTCCAGATGTGGATCGTAGCTGTCAGCGCGCATCATCTCAGGCTGCAGAACGTAGCCTGTACGGCCGTTCAAACTGAAGAGGGCGCTGTTGAGTTGAGTGTACTTATCTGCACACACATTTAAAAAGAACAGAAGAAATTCAAGTTAGAAACACTCAATACAGGATCCTAAGATCTGAACAGACAAACCCTCTATTTAAATAAAGTATATATATATATATATATATATATATATTAAAAAAATGCACCTGGAGTCTGGAAGTTGAGCGCTAACATGTGGCAGCCCATGGCCCAGAGAGGGTAGGGGTCATAGTTGGAGGAGTCGACACGCTGGCCCTTGGGGTAAATGCGACTTAGAGACTTTCTGTTGTACCGCAAGAAGTCGGCAGTCCGATTCCTGGATGGTGTCTTGTTTTCGACAAAAGAGCGGACCTCTTTGTAACAGTAGTTTGCTGAGGAGAGCAACAGCAGAATTAAACACACAAAGGAATACAGACGTACTGTATATTATATAATAACTATTTAATTACTCAATTAGCCTCTAGTCCACTTATTATGACAACTGTGGTCTTTTGAATATAGTATATATATATATATATATATATATATATACACACATATATATATGTAAATGTATATAACAAAGTTGGCTGTGTGTTTGCGTTGGGCGGGGGTCAAAGGTCATACTGAAGCGTTCCTTATCCTTGCTACGAGGCTGACAGTACACCACCAGGTCCGACATCTCCATAGCAACCTCTGCTTTCTTCTCCACCTTCACCTGTTTCCTGATCTGTTGTACAGGACATAAAAACGGTCTAACTTTGAGAATAGCATAACTCATAGCTTAGATGTTTTTCCTTCCTTGTGTGACTCACAATAGGCACCTAACTGTACTACAATAATTCTCAGTCTTTACTGCTGTGTTTGTTCCTTATTCTACAATGTTTCTACTGCTAAGTGGATTCTAAATGTTCTATCAAGTGTTGTGTTGTCAGTTCATTATTTTACATTTACATTTAGCAGACAGGGTCCTTTAGCAAGTACAGGGTCATTTATTGTTCTGAATCTCTAGGATTGGGTTTGTTCCACTTATGCTACTGTGTCTGTACTTGCCTCCGCTTGTTCTTGGAACTGTTTATTCTGTTCCCTCTGAGTGATGTCCCAAGCCACCAGGTACCACTCAAACAGCTCCTCAGGTGTGTCTGCCGCCAAGTCAAACTGAACCCCATCCTGCTCTCTCACTTGAAGCGTCAGTACGTGGACTTTACCGTTCTTTGAAGAGCGAACTGAAAGCGTTAGAAAAAGGATGTCAGCAAAAGAGAGAGTGAGAAAGAGAAAAAGAGAGGGGGGGAGGGGGGGGGGGGGGGAATAGAGAACTAGTGTTGCCAGGGAGAAAGCATAAATGACCACATCTCTAACCTCTAGAATACAGGTGCAGTATTTCAGAGGTGGATTTGAACTGCAATCTCTAAGAGATACCCAGGGATACTTACTGATGTTGCACTTAGAGATGTCCACCACGTTCTTACACAAATCCCCTAGAGGGTTGTCCTCCAAGTCCTGACAAACACCAACATCACATCTTTAGCAGAGTCTGAATC